>JAUMHQ010000070.1:21953259-21967709 GCA_032361165.1 Enteromius paludinosus
GTTGTTTTTAGTACACTGATATGTGGTTGCTAGGGTGTTGAGGGACGTTTTTAGAATGTTGCTATTTGGTTGCTAGGGTGTTTTGTGGTTGCTAGGTTGTTTTTAGTACACTGATGTGTGGTTGCTAGTGTGTTGTGGGACGTCTTTAGAATGTTGCTATGTGGTTACTAGGGTGTTTTGTGGTTGCTAGGTTGTTTTTAGTACTCTGATGTGGGAGTTTTAGGGTGTTTTTATTGCACTGATTTGTGGTTGCTAGGGTGTTGAGGGATATTTTTAGAATGTTGCTAGGGTGCTCTGTGTCGCCATGCTGTTGTTGGGGTGACCAAAACACAGCAAAATTACTAAAAGTTTATCTAAAATTAAAAACATATCAAAAATACAAAAATAAGATAAAATTCTAAAATATACTGTACCAGTTCATCAATAATACTAAAATATCACCGGTTGCTAGGGTGTTATTATTTTTATATTATTTCAATGTGGATGCTGAAGCTTTTCAAAGTAAATCAACTAAAGGCTTTTTATCTTATGTTCAAATAAGCAGAAGGCTTATTTTATTTCAACACAGTCTCACACAGTCTAGCTCGTCACATTGTGTCGCTTGGTCAAGACCCTTTTGCGTCGCTTTCTGAAGCTCAAGGTACCCCTTGTTAGTCACTTTTCAACATGAAGGGTCCTCTGTTGTTTTAAATACGAAAACCTTAGTGTCAATATGCCGACGCGATGTTTTTAAAATGTTATCGTCATAATTAAAATATATGTTGGGTAAAAACAAATGTAGGGATGTGATTTTTCAATTCAAAACCGTTTTATTTAAATTATATTGTTTACAAGATATTGCAGGCTGATACAACCACCATCAAAATTTATTTGAAAGATATTAATATTGCATTATGATGCAGTCTGTGTGCGATTTCAAAAAAAGCAGCTATCCTTATATCAACGTTGGTTGAGAAATACTACTGGCTCTTGTGTACTGTATCTCGTGATAAAAACCTTGTTTTACTCTCTTCTTCACATACGACTTCATATGACTTCAGAAGACTTGGAATGTGACACGACTTGTTTGTAATGTATTTATTCTGCTTGTTTATGACTAGTAACCTAGTTAGAAATACCTGTGACTGCATGTGTCTGTGTGTGTTTGTATTGTTCAGAGGTGGGTAGGTTTAGGGTAGGGGCGGGGTTTGGTGCTCCAATACAAGTTATGATAAATGTATATATGCATGCAAACCATTACATTAAGCCAAACACCTGAAAACAACGGAGGACCCTTCACGTCGAAAAGTGACTAAAAAGGGGTCCCTTGAGCTTCAGAAAGCGACGCAAAAGGGTCTTGACCAAGCGACGAGATGGAGTGAGACTGTTGCTTACTTTTAAGTTATATGATTATATTTCTCTATTTCTATTTATTTCTACACTGATTGCACATGAACTCTAGGTGACACGGTCACATGATTAAGGCTTAAGGTAGCCTCATATATCGAGCTATATGCTTGTCACACATTAAAAAAAAAAAAAAGTTGCCGTCTAAATTTAGCGAGGTGCCTTTCTTAAGAATCTGAAGAGAAACACCTCTAATAGAGACAAATGCATGAGGTTGAGCTCTGAATCCCTGCAGCTCTCTGAAGAGACGAAGACAAGAAAATCACCTGGACGGGCCTAAAAATCAAGCTTAGCCTTTTGACACAGAATAAAATATGGAATATTTCACCCTAGCGCCTCCTTGGATGCTGCTTGCCGAAGTGAATTATTAATGCACAGTTTCTCCAGGAGTCGGAGAGAGACTCTTCTGGAATCGCTGCTGCATATCAAAAAGCACTGCAGAGTCTCAGCTCGAGTCCCACATCCACTCAGCCCTCGCTTTCACAACCCCATCCAAACCTGTCCGAGCACCTCAAACACATCTGAGGAGCTCTGGATCAAGAACACCATCTCGTGGAGTTTGACCCAGCGCTCGGTCAGTTACTTCTGTACTGAAAGAGGAAAAGACAAGCAAACGGAGTCCGGGACGCTTGTGTTGACACGTTTCATCTTTCAGGCCCGGCACCGACCGAAGCAGCTGAAAATTGCTTTTGGAGCTGCGAGCTACTCATGATTGAAGACTCCTGACGTGCCGGGTTCTCTCTCCTGTGCTTTTCCTATTGAAATCACAGGCTTGTGATTTATAAAAGCAGTCATCTAATGTTTTGACCTCTGCTTCTTGTTGGAAAAATTGCTTTTAAAAGAAAGATGTAGTGAAGTTACACTGCTAAATTTTGCCACCTGATTTAGCTAGGAGAAATTCTATTATTGTTAAACTTATTTACTTATTTGTTTATTTGCATTAAGTCATTTTAATGCTTTAAGTTAAACTATGGAAATAAAATGTTTTTCTTAGGTTTTAACCCTAAACTTATTTCTGTTAATTGTCAAAAAAACAGTTTTCATTTTATATTTACTTTTTATTTCAATAAACAAAACTTTACTTTTATATTACTATTATATCTTGAATTGGCTCATATTTTTAGTTTAAAAGTGTAATAAATGTTTTTTTTTTAATATTTAATCTTTCAGTTTAATTTTTACATTTTACTTATTAATAGTTTTGAATGTATTATTTATTTATTTAGTAATTTTAGTGCTCCAACTTCAGCATTTTTTAAGTTTTTAATCTTTTTTTTATTTTGGCTTGAAAAAAACACATTTACTTTCTGAAAATGAGATTTTTTACGTTAATGGTTAGTTATTTTTCTCCTCCGCTCGGTATGAAAGTGATCATGTTCTGTTTACGAATGGCTCATCAGGCTCTCAGCACACACTCACTGGGTGTCAGAGGAAGCGTTCCTGTGATCTACACACTCTTTCACCAGATGGTTACCGCATAAACGCCACATGAATATGCAAAGAAGTCTAATATATGCCCTTAACACCCATTCAGGAGGACAGTGAGAGTGATGTAGAGGAGTAATAGAGGAAAACACATCTCAAACATACGTCATGATGCAGCGACTTCACTCAACTTTGAGCAGGAGAAGATGAAGCTTTTACAAATAGAGTATATTTGCACTCGCCAGGAGCCAGTAAGGCTACACATCAATGAAGCTACTGGCTGGTCAGTCATTATTTAGGAAGTAATGTTTTGATATAAAAGGAGGTCAACTCGCTGAGTCAACAAAACTAAAATGAGGAACAATGTATTTAGTTTTCAACATAGCCTACACTTTTAATGAGATTAAAAAGCATTAGGTAATTTTTTTTTTTATTATTATTTTAATTTTTTTTGCATTACATTATATATTTTATTATTTAAATTTACATTCGTTTTCTGTTTTATTTATTAATTTATTGTTTTATTTTCTCTGTCTATAATTTTATTGTTACATTTTATATATTTAACTTTTAACAGGTAAGTTGTTTTAAATGAATTTTTCTTTAAATGTTTTTCTTTGAGTCAACAAATAATTATGGGCATTTAAATATACATTTTTATTTTATTTTATTTTATTTTATTTTATTTTATTTTATTTTATTTTATTTTATTTTATTTCCTATCCTAGGGTCTCAGGCTCAAGCTTTTTTGATTATTTCATAAAAATGTTTCATAGTTTATTTTTCCATTCATTTACTTTGCCAGCCATTATCAAACTACAGACATACTGTCTACACTCAATCCAACAAAACAGCAATATATATTGTAATTTATATTAACAGATTCATAATTTTAAGTTTACATTTGCGCTTAGTTTGTGATAACCTCATTTTGGTCTATATTTCAAGGTCCACCGTTCATTTTGTCCTCATTGAATATCCTATTTCATTTGGAAATGTCAAATGATTAATTACCCACGAACAAGGGTGTAATTTCTGTCATAACACAGAACATAATGACTGTTTCCAAACAGGTCTCTACAGGTAATCTCGGTGATTCAGAGGGATGTTAAAGAGTCCCACTAACAGGTAGAACATGGAGTCTTTGTCAGATCACATTTTGGACACATTAAAACATCTGCATCAATGCAAATCTATTACAAAACCACAGCAGCCATCACAGCACATTTAAGGAAGTTAGGGTTTTTAGCTCGCTTCCCCGTGTGAAAGATGTTTTTGATAACATTCATCACTGATTTGATCTCAAATGTGTGAACTAGTGGACATAAATGATTGAAGAAACAGATCTGAGTCAGCGAAATGTGCCATTTGCATAAAGAAAACATCAATATTGAGCAAGAAAGGCACCTACCAGAAAGCGAGCACCGTCGATCCTGCTTCTATGCACAACATCTACACAGTCTTTCATGTTGTTCTGTCAACAAACACCATCATGTTTGAGTTATTTTACACAGTCACGAATAAACACAGCGAATGCAAATGCTGATAAAGGTGAATAGTCTCACTAGTATCTTTCACAAAAGAGTGAAAGGGAATCTGTAAATGCTCACCAGACTCAGAAAAGTGGCGACCTGCGCTGGACTCCAGCCCTCACATTGCTCTCGGGTTGGTAAACTCATCCTGGTAGCTTCTCTCGATAATGACTCACGTTTAGCAGAGGCTTTACTGCTCTTTATCGCTCGTATGAGGCAAGTTCATGCAACATGGGAAGTTCCTCTTGCCTGTAACTGACCCTCTACGACTCTTTTCTCACACTTCTCTGTCAGAAACTGTGGCCAGGACTTCATTTGTATAGGTAATGCAAAACCACAGCAGACTATTTTGATTGGCGTGTGATGTTGAGGCCCCTTAAAAAGTGTATAGAGTGAGAACAAACTGCTTTTTAAAGTAAAGTTCTTGTCTGTGTGGGAAAACGCAGGCTGTAGAGACAGAAAGGGAAATGAAAGAAAAAGCAGAGAACATAGTATTACAGAGGAGCTGTTACATGAGCTTTTAGTCAGTTGTTTGGTTTTTTACCCAATAATTTGGGTTATTTTCTGTTTTTAAAGCATAAAAGCATGTCAGTTTGGGGCACGTTGTCACATTATCACTGTTTTGTTTTCTTTCATTAAACATTTCTGAAAAAAAAAGAAAAAAAAAAAGAAAGAAAACAATGTTTTGATATTTGAGAAGTTTATTTTTGTACTGAATATTTATATATATATATATATATATATATATATATATATATTCATTTATGCATTTGTTTATTATAATATTTAGAACATATCATTATAATATAATTACAATGTTATTAGAAAATTAACTTTTGTATAAAGTTTTGTCTTGAATTAGATATATGCATTTCTTTATTATAATGTACTACAGTTTACTATTATATGACAGTGTTCAACTTGTGTGCTTTCTTTAAATGATCATTTATTTATTTTATTGTTTTATTATTTTTACATATTTATGTATTTTGCCTGGTGAAAATGTTTGTTAAATGACCTGTATTTTTAGGTCTGATTTCTGCAGTTTTTCTCAAAAACAAAACAAACACAAATTACTTGCATGTGATATTATTAAAAATTAACAGAGAGGAAAAAAAGAAAGAAACTAGCCCCAAAAATACAAGTAATTTAACAAACAGGACTTTTCACACTTGAAATTGTTAACCCTGGGTTTTCCTAAACCCCAGATAAACAGGATCCTGGGTCATCTGTAATCAAGTTTCACGCTGCTCATACTGAACCTGGGGTTAAATGTTAATCCTGGCTTTCCATACTGTACATTCCTAAACACCGGGTTAACGCTCTTATTTGCATATTTGCAGCGTCGCTGTCATTGATTAGACAAACAGCAGGCAACTTATTTACATGGCTTTTCCTGTCTTGCTGGTAATTTAAAAGAACATATTGCCGCGTAGATCATTAGCTCAGTTAAGATGGAGGAACAGCTGATCGTAGCTGTACAGGGATAGACATCTTTAAACAAATATAATTAGTAGCAGAGCTACTGCAAACGCCGGAAATCCATTTATCCTTTGCTGAAACGTCAGCATTTTTAAGGAGAGCGCGGTCATGGTTGCTTAGCAACGGCAGACGCCATAGCAACAGCTGCTTTTTACACAATGCACTTTTTCCATTACTGACGTGTCACAAGCCTCGCTGTTGAGTTTCTGATTGGCTGTCTGTTACAACGTGGTGAACTCTGACCTTTCTCTTCAGACCTGGACTTTTATTTGGTAAAAATGCCAATTTTAGCCATGTCACATCATGCTAATATGTATAAAGGTCACACTGCACTTTCTTGACTTCTGTTCATACGCATGTGAAAGAGAGAGACCGAAACCCAAACGTCTGCGGCAAAGTTGCCCATGCAACTGTGTTCCAAAGTTCAAGTTTGGTGACCTCAGATTTGCGAAATCGCATCACGTGAAGGCCAGTTTTGCCACAGCATGACCTTTCTCTCTTCAGGCCTCGACTTTCACCTGAAACAGGGTTTCATAACCACAGGTAAATTACAGGTGTGAATCGTGTCTTTACCCAGGGTTAAAAGCGGTGTTTAAAGCGACGATAAAATCTAAATAGCACTGACATCTTTAAAATGCTTAAAAGCTTTCATAATGTTCAAGTCGAGGCTCATAAGGTGTGTATTTATACAGACACTGACTTTCAAAATGAACTTACCTGTTCTTTGAGAACTAGTCACTGAAGTAAAAAGGTGTGACAACTAGCCCCGGTCTCCCCTACAGCTTCTACACATGCAGTAGACACACCACACAATGGAGAAGAATGATCGCTTATGGGTAATTACAAATCCACTTTCTCTCTCAGATGGCCGTGTCTTAGGAGTTTTCTCTCAACAGGAAGCATGAAATATGTAAAGTGAGCTCACATGTGGTTCTCTGCACTGAGGCTGTTAATAACATTTGTTGTTTCCTTTTAAAACTAGTTAACCACCTTACAAGCCATAGCATGCGATCATAAGAAGATATTTGCCATTGAATTATCTGTTTTCCTCTGAAACGGATGTGTTTTCTGACAACAGAATGCAGAAGTTTCTGTTTCTTGATGAAGGATCAGACTCAAGCTCTCTGTTAGCTTCAGCGCCGTCCGGATGATGAAATGTCATTTAGAGGTGCTCATTTAACCCGCGTCTTTGTCTCGTCTGTAGAAGATGCACCACAGCTCGAGTGGTTTCTAATAGGACAGTTTCAAGAGTTGCTTGGGTATAAGTAGCTTTTTCATAAACACGAGATACAACAAGCTCAAGATAACGTTCTGCGTCTAAAAATGGCTCATATGGAAAGTTTTAGGCTGTTATTTAGAAACACCAGCCTACATCAAACTGTGAGAATAGCACACTGAACAAAATGGCTGTTGAAACAATTTACACTTACAAGTTGCTCAGTGAACTGCATAAACCATATAGAAATAGTGTATAAGACACAGGTTATATAGATGAAGCTTAGGTTTATAATAGGATCAATTTAATGGTTTTTTATATAGAATTAGATGTAATGACCATCTGTCAACAATATATATATAGTTTACGCATGCAACTTCTAAAAAATCTGTGCATTTATATATACTTTGTAGTAATTATTTAAAGAAATTACTATTTTATGCATCCAAAATAGAGATTTTTTTTTTTGCGTAATATGTGTGTGTTCAGTGTATATCTATGTATTTATAAATACACACACATACTATATATTATATGAATACAAATGTAGACATTTTCAAAATATAGAGTATTAATAAATATATTTAATACATAAAAATATGTTTTTTCTGAAATATATACATGCATGTGTATTGATATATCAGAATAACAGTGTACAAACGTTTATTTTGGATGTGATTAATCACGATTTAATCGTTTGACCACACTAATATACATATATATTTATTTACAAAATCAATATGTATTATTAATTTCCAATAGGCTCTATATATGACTATATATATGGATATGTAGTATGTGTAAAGTACATACATTACATTATGGGAGTATCAATTTTAGTAAAATACAATCATCTACAATTCAGTTATTTGGAAACATTGGATGCCATAAACTCTCTTGTGCAGGTAATAATGTTTTTGTGGTGCATTATGTATTATATTTACAAAGAATTATTGCATTGTTAATTATAATGATTCACTTTATAGCAGCTAGTTCATACTATGATGAATTACACACTGTAATTTTGTATAGTGTTTTTATACAAAATTAATAGCAGTTATTGTTAATACGATTCCTGGAATCGTCTTCCTGCAGGTGCTCCGACGCGGACCATTTTTCACCGGCCTGTGTTTTTTAATCCTGGACCGGATCCAAACCCGCTCTGACATGAAGAATTGAGAGGAAGTGGCTTTATGATTACACAAAAGCTACAGTGTGACTCCAGTTAACCTCTGGCATCAAGCTAATGAGAATCAGAGCATCATTGTCAAAGACACAAACACACACAGTCTGAGGTTATGAGAAAATGACCGGTTATTTGGGAGTGTTTATAGAGGCCTAACACAGCAGCAGTGTGTATGATCTATTAGATACAGGGCTGTAAGCATCATAGACACTGAGGAGGACAAGTTCACATTGTACCCCACAATATTTGAAAATCTTGCACTGCATGTTGCCATCATTACTCTGTTTCTTGTTAGCAATAAAGGTTTAATGGTATGTTTTCTCTAGTAGTTCTATGAAGAGGTCAAGTGACAGATTAATGAGTTCATCCAAATTTCACAAAAGGATTATGCGTGTAATTGTAATATAAGTCAGACATTGAAGTGAGACTTCTTTCTGTTTTAAAGAAGTGTTCTTTGGATTGCTTGACTATTTGAAAGAGAGCACAGGAAAATATAGGCCTACATAAACAAACATCTGGCTCTAAACCTCTTTTTTCTTTATTCAAAGTTGATAGTATCCTATATAGAAACTTTTATTTGTTTATGTGCTGTTACAAAAATGAACGGTTTTGCTAAAAACAAAACAAAAACCGACAAACTAATCATGAGTTTAACCATGGTACTTATTATAATCATAGGCCAAAAACAGAAACCATAATAAGACCATAATTAATTTAAGGGATTTATTTTTGTATACTTTCTTTTTTTCTTCTTTTGTTTTTACAGTTTGAGGTTTTGCACTTTTAAACAGAATAAACTGAACAATCTGAATAAGATTCGCTCCAAAGTAGGCCTGTCACGCTCATCAGCAGTCACTGATCCCAGCACAGCCTCGTTCGCTCGCTCACTCTCCCCTGATTATTGGAAACACCTGTCGATGATAAGATGCACTGTTTAAAAGCCTCTGTTGCCAGTAGCTCGATGGCTGAGCTCGAGGTATCTTCACCATACTTACCTTTGTCGGTCTGCTCACAGTTCCTCGCCCACAAAGGTCCGAATGGATTGGCTGCCTGCATTCTGTCTCTGGCTTTTAACAACACTTACCTGCACCAGACACCAAAAGTTCCTGTCAACGCCAAGCCCAGTGAGAGTCTAAGTTAATACTCCCCTGTGTTGTCGGGAGAAGTCCTGAGGATAGCGATCAGGAGATTGCACAAGACTGAGTCCTATCTGCTGGGTGATTTATGTTTCTGATTTACCTGAATTGAAGGTGAGGTTTGCCTGATGATTTCTGTTTAATAAATCTCCTGTGATTTGACTTCCCTTCTGTCTCTCTGTCGCTGAGCGTTACAAGGCCTTTGGTTCAGAAACAAACAACCTAAACCAAATGATTTGCGATACGCACTGAAATTATGATTAGAGTAATGATTCACAAACCATCATTTCAAATCTGAACTTTGGATCTTTAAATCTCTAAATGATTCGCGGAGTCTGAATCCCATGATTCACGATCCACTTAGAGCTCTCCAAAATAATACGGTTCATTTTTTGCTACTCAATGGTTTAATTGATTCAGAACTTAATATAGCTCTGTTTCACCATCACTATGTGCTTCTACAAACCATGGCCTATTCGAAAACTGGTGGGTGTTAACTGTTTTATTTGCTAGTGAATGTTCGAAGTTATGAATATGAATTAATCGGAGCAGTTTAAGCTTAAATGACTCCCTCAGAGTCAGTTTGTCTGTTCCTCCCAGTGTTGCCAAGTCTGCTGGTTAATATAACATGATGTTTAGCTCCTGGAATGTGAACCCCGCCGGAAAAACATGCATTTTACCCCTCGGAACGATTTTCTTTTTTTCTTTTTCTTTTCTTCTCAAAACATGATTGGGCTCGTTTTTCTGTGAAGACCTGGCAACCCTGGATCCTCTGCATTTCGCTCTTAGTTTTAGGACACAAACTGAAATAAGTGAAAAGTATGATGTAGAATGTCCATATTTTCATTTCAGAGATTACATCCAGCAAAGCTACGTGCATATTCAGGCAAGTCACAGCACGACAAACTTTGATTTGAAGCGAAAAATCAGATCAAAAGACAGTCAGATAAAAAGAGATATCTGCTGAATTGCAGATAATGTCAGTTTTCACAAGAAAATCCGCTGTTAAACATGATTATTTAAAAAAATAAGTTAGAAACAAATAAGCTAGTTACAAATACAAATAGCCTACAGCATTGATTAACAACCTGGGTAGTCAGTCTTCAGAGGTTGAGAAGTTATTATTAAAAATAATTTCCTCTATGGAAAAAATAAAAGGGATTTTCACTTCCACAATTTGACTGTTGTGCTCTGTTGCTGTGCAGTTATTAGGGTAGTATGTTTTTCTTGTTTTACTTTATATTTTATTGGAAGAAGTCGAGAGAGTGACTCTCAGTGATAAAGCAGGTGAAAATTTCGAGACCAGAGTCATATCTAGAAACCAGAGTTGTGCACCTGTTTTATCAATAGCAGGGTGATTGCTTAGAGCATGCGTGCATTACAATAACAGAAATGAAGACGAAGATAAGCAGAAAAAGAAAAGAAACTGGGGAAAAAACTCAACAAAGCGCCAACAGAATAAACAAAGCAGTAAGAAGCGAATGATGCACTGAGGGAAACAGTGTGTGTTCTTCTGTAAAGAAGAGGCATAATAAAGATCTAAAAAGCCCTCAATGACCAGTTCATCTCCACATATGGCACTTAGCGTCCATTCAGCAGCTAATGAAGGGTTTCTTCTTAGCGGGTAGAGGCTCATTAGCTCGCTCAGGCAGATGGTGGTGCGGTAGGAACAGGATGGTGTGCTGTACTACATATGTGCCACGTCTGTGAGGAAACTGCTGGACGTTACTGGACAGCTGTAGAGGTTTTTCATTGTGACCAGGCCTTCTCAAATCCCACCACAACTCTGTGGAGAAATTCAGTCCAGCCCTTGTGAGATGTAACAAGACAAACAAGGTCAAATTCAGTCAGATGCAGCTGCAGAACATGAATATACTCTCACTGTGAGACTGGAAAGCAGACTTTAAGCAGACAGATTTTAAATATGAACATACTGTATATAGAGGGAGCTCAGAGTCATTCAAACAAACACTAAACAGCATCGTGGTTGACCTAAATGTGTAATAAACATTCATTTAACAACATTACACGTAACATACAACCCTAATAAACAACTGATACAAAAAAAAAAACTAAGGAGAAAAATAGTTATTTCAAAGAAAAAACTGACATTGTTTTCAGAGATGCTGTGGCTGCAAACATATGGATTGAATCCCAGTTGCACCATCCTTCTCATTTCATATGCCAAAGCGAGACAGATGTATCCCAAACAGTGTTGAAAATGCACTAAATGGCTAAAAGCATGTGGGCGACTTCTAATTAACAGCTTCCTGTGATTCCAGGACAAAGCTTAATGCTACACAAAAAATGATGAAATCAAGGGTGCTTTAGATTTTGTTGCAAAGCTTTGTGAAGGGTGTTTTTCTACCCTTGCACACACAGACAAGTCCATATTATTTGTTGACTTTGGTCGGTGAGATTAGTTTTCACTGGAGTCTTAGAAAGCGAGGGAAATGTACTATTGCTTTATAGTGCAATAGGGTTGATTTAAGATAATTGGGCCATTTTTCCCCAGTCACTTCAATGGGAAAAGTGTCCAAATTTACTTGGGTTCCCCCTGTATCAAAGGTGCTTAAAAACCTATTTCTAGTTGATTTGCCATGTTTGCATCCATTTATGTCTAGTCTGAAATAATATGCTTGACCTTTGCGTTGGTGTTTTTCTGTTGAGTATTATTTTTGCTACATCATTCTCCTTTGGCTCATATATAGCGAGAATGTAAAGGGAAAAACAAACTGATCAAAAAAGTGTAATTTGGTGCAGATGCTCATTTTTATACTCGTATTGACAAACAGTCATTTTGATGCTTGTGATGAGATCTTGGTAACAGTGGCAGATGCTGATATAAAATTAAATATCTGTCGTTACTCTGTATCTCCAGTAATAGATCTTAGTAAGATGATCAGAACATATAAAGCAATGCATTACAGTGATGTTTGGGAGATGAACAAAGAAATCTTCCTCAAAAGCCTGATGATCGTTTGAACTTGGTATTTCTAAATAATTGTGTATGAATTACTTTTATATTAAATGCAGTTGCAGTTTAGTTTTTGTAACACTATTGTCATCACGATAGGCTATTTTGTTTTTGTCATCACGATAGGCTATTTATTTTTTTTTACTTCTAACTTCTCTATAGATTTACTATGGAAATGAGAAGTGACGCTCACACATCTCATTTTAAGATTTTTAAAGACTCATTTTGTCATTTTGTCACCCACACCACGCCGAATTTGTCTTCTTTTCTGGAAACATATATGTTTTTTGTTTACACAGTGGAAGTCATTGTTTGGTTACCAGTGTTGTTCAAAATATCTCAATTCGTTGTCTTTTGTGGAAGACATACAGGTTTGGACTGACATGAGGAAGAGTAAATGATGAAAATGTCAATATCTGTGATGAGGGTTGCTTGGTGTCATTTCCAAACCAAGCAAAATGTAGGGTTTCTAATTACATTTCATACCTTCCGAGTGTCCCTAATTAAAGAGTCAAACATTAATGTGTGGGAGGGTGCACTGTAAAAAAAAAAAATCTACGGTAAAACAAACTGGCAGCTGTGGTTGCCAGAAAAACTTGAAAAATATGGTAACAATATTTTTTGTTTAAGTTTACAGTTAAATACCATAATTTCTAATAATAACCGTAATGACTGGTATAATGTTAATATACCAACCTATTAAAGCAGGGAAATCTATTTTGTAGCTTGTTGAAATACACTGATAAACGCCGAATGCAGTGATGATGAGAAAGTCACATAATGAGCAAAAGCCCATCACAAGCAGCTTTTAAATGTGAACGTACATAGAAGGAGCTCAGAGTCATTCACACAAACACTAAACACCATCATGGTCAACCTAAATGTGCAATAAACATTCATTTAACAACATTACATGTAACATACAACCCTACTAAACAACCGATACAAAAAAACGAAGGAGAAAAATAGTTATTTCAAAGAAAAAACATCAAAATCGAGCAAAATTTAAAATGCAATGCAGGGAATTCTGGGAATGTGAATTTTTACGGTGATCATTTTTCAATCACGGTAATTTTTTCCATTGTGTGGTGTCACATCGCCATACCAGTGAGTTTGTGAAAGCATACTCTGTGTTATTTGTTCAACGTTTCCCTCAGTGCAGATATTATTTTTTTCTTCCCTGTGACCTGGTGTTCTGCATCCATCTGTTAGTGGTAGTTTTGGCAGTGCCCTATCAGAACGAGTGCCAAATCTAAAGCACCTGTTGTAAGACTCTTCTACTCTTTGCCAAAACCATAAACAAACACGCCTCACCAACTGCCAGTTTTGTCTGTCAAAGCAAAATAAGTCATCAACGGCATCACCCCATGCAACTTTGAATTATCTGCGACAGAAGAGCCAGGCCCAGGTTCAGAGATGTTTTCCACAGCCCTTCTTACTAGAAAGCGCCGGAGGCCTGAAGTTGCCTTCGCTGGGGGTCACGAGGAGGTGAAGTTCAGGGATGTGATTCTGTACCTGGTGGAGAGGAGGATGGGGAAAAGCAGGAGGAATTTTCTCTCTAATCTCGCCAAATCAAAGGGCTTCTGCGTAGACGACGCTCTCAGGTACGTGATACAGAAAACAATTCAGTGGATGAGGTGAGACACGTGACCTAATTCATATTTCAGAGCAGCTCTCTAGAAGGAACATTTCACCCAGAAATAAACATTTTCTGTTAATTTACTCACCCTCAGGCCAAGATGTTGGTGATTATTTTCTTCATTACAACAATAAAAAAGATTTTCAGTTGAATACGTGGTGTTAGGTGACTCATGGAATGTAAGTCAATGGCTACTTTCACCGCTGTCTTATGATGTGTCCCAATTCTCATACCCCCTGTCCTAAAAGTAGAGTATGTAGCATGTTGAAAAGAGTATGGTCTACCACTTCTGGCTAGAAATTAAGTGCAGATCTGTGCTCCCTCTCATGGCTAATATTGCCCACAACACATTGTGAATTGAATGTGGATTCAATTAGAGAACTACAACATGCACTACCATTATATAATAATATGATAATAATAATATAATATGCAGCAACATTGTGAACTTTTATTATATGTTTTATGGCT
>JAUMHQ010000070.1:21974548-21989343 GCA_032361165.1 Enteromius paludinosus
CTGATGGACTGGAGTGCTGTGGATTATTCTGATGTTTTTATCAGACTCTCATTCTGACGGCACCCATTCACATCCAATGATGCAGAGACACATTTCTCCAGATCTGATGAAGAAACGAACTCATATAGTACATTATGGACTGCCTCGGGTGAACTATACTTTTAAGTCAGTCATGTTGTTTATCAGGTGGTTGTTTCCTCAGATGTAGTAACAGCTACTAGAGCACTGGGTGCCGCTGTGAGCCTGACAGTGAACTTATGTAAAATGATGAAGGTATGCGCATCAGGGTTGAAATTGAAGTGTAGAGGAATAGAGCAAATAAAATGCATTACATGTTCCCGTTCAAATGCATGAGCAGCAAACACTCAGATTCAATGCCTAAAAGCATTTCTCCCATTTCTCTTCGTTTGGCACCTCCATTGAATTCTCAGAGCCTGAATGCGCTTAAATTACATTTCTATAGAAAGCAACTTCACAGCCACTTTGGGAAATAATGGGAAAGGACATTGCATTTCACATGTTGGTTGCAAAGGCCTCGGAGTGATGCTCAATACAGCGTCAAATAGAGGCATCAGCGCGACGCTGGGGCCTAGTAGCGCATCGCTAACTGACGCTGAAGACCGATCTCAGCCCTGGACAAACGCCGGGGGCGCTTCCGCAGCATATGTGCCCCAAATAAAGAAATTTGCTGCCTGTTTGACAAACTCCATTAATCTTCCTTCTACTCCTCAGTGGGATACAGACGAGCACGAGCTGTACGTCTTGTGTTGATGCTCTCTCTCAGGACTCATGACTGAGAACTTGAGTTTGTCTTTTAGCCGCTTACTAGAAAATAGCTTGTTTACTTTTGGCTGGCGTTGATTGAGGCGTCTAGCATCGAGCAGCTTAAATGAAGATGCTTCGAATGATCAAAATATCAGAGTCAGGTAATGATGCAGAAGACAATAACTGATCTTCAACATTAAAGGAATAATTCAGCCAAAAATTAGACGTCTGTCATTGTTTACTTCAGACTGGTATGCTGTTATTTCTGTTCATGCAATATCTTGCGTATGACAGCACGATCTCCACAAAGGGCAAAAAAGTATATATAAAAGTATATTTCCAAGATGCTTTGATTCATCGCAGCAGGTTTTATGTCACTGAACATCATTGGTTTTTGTGTGACAGGTGAAAAACATCACAATAAATAAAGTATAAGAAGAGATTTATGAATGAATGAATAACTTTGGGTATGTTTGCCATGCAAAGCTCTCAGATGATTGCAAGACATATGGGCCCAGTTTCACAGACAGTGCTTAGACTAAGCCAGGACTAGGCCATAGTTCAATTAGGATATTTACGTATTTTTTATAAATGTGCTCAGAAAAAAGCATTACTGGTGTGCATCTTGAGACAAAACAAAGGCACTGATATAGTTTAAGATCAATCAGTGCAATGAACTACAGAAATATTAAAATGTAATATTTAACAGAATTTAAAATTTCAATACAATTCTCAGTTTTCATTTGTTTGTCATTCAATTCTTTTTAGATTTAATTAATTTAGTTTGAATAATTTTATTTCCTTGAATGCTGTAAGTTTAAGTTTTTAATTTAATTTGTGTATTTGATATTTTTTAGCTTTAATTTAATTTATTTCAGCTTTAGTTTTAGTCATCTCATTATTTAAACTTTAAACACACACACTTTTTCAGTTTTGTCAATGTAATATTTCTATTTAGCTTTGCTTTTGTTTTTGCCCTTTTTGCGCTTTTGACTTATTTTTATAAACATTTTGTTTTTTATTTTTTTAATTTATTTTTGCTTCAGTTTTAGTAATTTTATACCTTTTATATCTTTTTTTAAAACTCTTTTATTTAAAGTTATTTTAGTTTATTTAAAGTAAAGTTTATCTAATATTTATTTTTATTTTATTTGAGCTTTATTTTCTTTTTAATAGCTACGGTTGTAGCACTGGATTCTGAACGTTTATAATGATGCATAACGAGGTGTAGAAATGACTAAATGCATCGCTTTAAAAGCAGACCTTTATTAGCGCTTCTTTAGTCACTCTTTCTCTCCTGAAGACGAGCTGCAGATTTTACATCCACTGACTCGTAATGATTGTAAGAATCACAGATAAATACGCCTCCCTCTGCCGTCTAGACGGATGGGATGATCAGAAACGAGTGTGTGTGTGTCTTCAGAGACATCTGCTTGGCTATCACTCATGCACTTGGAGAGGAAGTGGAGGGATGTGAACCCGAGCCGGGCCGCTGTTCAGGGTGTGATCTCATTAACCTGAGCGACTCGGCTCACCTGCTCAAGTGTTGGTCATTAACCCGCAGCAGACGCTTCTCTCACCTGCATTCATTCAGCTGCTCATTGTCTCGGGCGCAAGAGGTAAAGACTATCCTCGTCTTTTCAGTGTCTGTGACCTCCAAATGTGACTGCAGCATTGCGCCCCCTGGTGCCAGAGGCAATGCACTTTTCATTTGTTCCTAAAACAGTTAAATTGCAGCATGGCAAGAGTATTTCTTTAAATGCACCTGTGCTGAAAATTGTAGACCCCTCCATGATTTTTAAGTAAGAGAACTTGCAAAATCAGAGGGTGATCAAATACTTATTGACCTCACTGTATATATATATATATATATATATATATATGTATTTGTGTTTGTGTGTGTGTGTGTGTGTATGTATAATTTTTTTAAATATTGAAAAAATATGTTTCATATAAATTCATATTTTCATTTTTGGTTTTTAATTAACTTTTTTTGTTATTTTAAAATATATTTTTTATTTCTGTTTAAGTTACCTTACATTTTAATGTGCCGTTTTATATATATATATATATATATATATATATATATTTTTTTTTATTTCCATTTTAATAATTTTAATACTATTTTTTTCAGCAATCCTGTGTGTCTTTTTTCAGTTTTATTTTTTAAATTAACATTTATTAACATATAGTACTTGAAGTTTGAAGTTTTAGTTTTCATGTATAATTTGAAGAATATTCACACTTTTTTTGGTGAAAAAACTACGTAATGGAATGTTTTTATTAATATATTTGAATCCAATTTAATTAATATTATTTTAAAACTTAATTTATTTAATTATTTATTTTATTTCAGCATTAAGGAATGTGCAATACATCTGGAGACAGAATGTAAAAAAATCTACTTTGTCTCAGATGTTTCTGTTGAATTTTTATGGCAGAACTGACTTGAATTTAACAGGAAACATTAGACTTTGTAGTATATACTTGGCAAATCGGAGCAGTTTAAGACCTTGTTGAGTTTCCATTTTCTCTCTATGCAGTCTTATCGCAGTCTAGGACAAAATAGTTTTTTTTAGACATTGCAAATGAATATTTTTACCTGAGTGGCAGTGAAAAGGCATGCCAAGTCAGAGACCCACAGCGAGGTCTGGTGTCACAGGAAGGAAATTAAATCTGAAAGTGCCTTTAACTATCATAACTTAATGGGGGACCAAATTTATTTCTGATTTGCCCTGAAATAGTCATCATACAGGCATTATATGCAGCCTCTTTATGCTTGTGAAGGAGGTGACGCCCCTGACGGCGAATAATGGCTCTGATTTCTCTCACTTCTGAGCGCTCAATGCTTTTGCTGTAGGGGAGTGAAGATATCAGGCCTCTTTTCATTCAGATCCCTGACTCCTCTAAAATAGCTGGCGGTCAGAACAGCGTGCTAGCGTTCACTGCTGAATCTCTGAATCGGCCATTATCACAATGTGCCGAGATGATTGCGCAGGTCATTTTCACGGGTACAGACTCCCATCGCATCGAGCAATTATTCCCAGAGCGCTGACATTACAGCTGTAATCCTTTAGTGAGTCAGGAGGGGGTGAATAATCAAACTGCAATTCACGAGGGCTAAACTGGAGCTGCTGGCTGTCATTGTAAATCATAAAGCTGTAATTGATCTATCGTTATCGTGCTGTTCCTGTGTGACGAGATAAACATTCGTTGGCAGACTCTTACGTGTTCTGAGGATAATGTGAGTGTTTACCTGCGCAAAAGATTCTGCCTTGATGCTAAGAAGTGGTAAGTGGTTGCTAGGGTGTTGCTATGCTGTTTTAAGTGTGGTTACTAGGGCGTTGCTTGGTGGTTGTTAGGGTTTCTGGGTATGTCGCTACTTAGTTGCCATGATATGGCTTTATGGTTGCTTGGGTATTCTGGTTACTAGAGTGTTGCTATGCAGTTAATAGGGAGTTATGGGCGGTCATTAGGGAATCGCTATGTCATTTCTGTTGTGTTCTATGTGATTTGTAAGGGGTTTCTATGGTGGTAGCTAGGTATGTAGTTGTATCTAAGGTGTTCCAGGTGGTGTCCAGGGCATTGCTAGGGTATTCTGAGTGGTTGCTAGGGTGTTGCTATGCAGTTGATAGGGAGTTATGGGCGGTCATTAGAGAATTGCTATGTCATTTCTGTTGTGTTCTATGTGATTTGCAAGGGGTTTCTAGGGTGGTAGCTAGGTATGTAGTTGTATCTAAGGTGTTCCAGGTGGTGTCCAGGGCATTGCTATGCAGTTTCAAGAGTGTTTACTAAATTTGTATTCAGGGTGGTTGCTAGGATAATGTGAGTGTTTACCTGTGGAAATATGCTGTTTTGAGAGTGGTTACTCAAGCGTTGCTTGGTGGTCGTTAGGGTTTCTGGGTAGTTGCTAGGATGTTCCTATGTGGTTGCTATATCACTTTGAGGTTGCTTGGGTATTCTGTGTGGTTACTAGGGTGTTGCTATGCAGTTGATAGGATTGCATGGGTGGTCACTAGGGAATTGCTATATCATTTCTATTGTATTTTCTGTGGCTTCAAAACGGTTTCTAGAGAGGTTGGTAGGTATGTAATTGTATATGTGTAGGTGTTCTAGGTGGTATCCATGGCATTGCTAGGGTATTGTGAGTGGATATTGCTATGCTGATTTAAGAGTGGTTACTAGATTTGTATTTAGGGTAGTTGCTAGGTATTTGGTATGTAACTGTGTTTTAGGTGGTATCCAGGGCATTGATAGGCTTTTCAAAATGGTTGCTAGGGTGTTGCTATGCAATTTTGAGAGTGGTTACTACTAGGGTGTTGCTTGGTGTTTGTTAAGGTTTCTTGGTAGTTGCCAGGATGTTGCTATGTGGTTGCCATGATATGACTTTGCAGTTGCTTGTGTATTCTGGGTCATCGCCAGGGTGTTGCTATGCAGTTTCGAAGGTGGTTACCAGGGCGTGTGCTTGGTGATCATCAGGGTTTCTGAGTAGTTACAAGGATTTTGCAATGCGGTTGCTGTGATGTGTCTTTGCAGTTGCTTGTTTGAGTGCTTGGCATACAGAGCATAATCGAGCAATTATTCCCAGAGCGCTGACATTACAGCTGTAATCCTATAGTGAGTCGGGAGGGGGTGAATAATCAAATGCCAAATCACGAGGGCTAAACTGGAGCGGCTGGCTGTAATTGTAAATCATAAAGCTGTAATTGATTCTGATTTTTTGTAATTGTTCCTGTGTGACGAGATTAACGTTCATTAGCAGGCAGAACCAGACTCTCACTTGTTCTGAGAGTAATGTTAGTGTTTACCTGCATAAAAGATCCTGCCATGATGCTCAGAAATAGAAGGTGGTTGCTAAGGTGTTGTTATGCTGTTTCGAGAGTTGTTACTAGAATTGTATTCAATGTGATTGCTATAGGTATTTGGCATGCAATTGTGTCTACGGTGTTCTAGGTTGTATCAAGGTCATTGTTAGTGTATTCCGAGTGGTTGTTAGTGTGTTGCTATACAGTTACTGAGTCTGTAACTGTATAGCAACACCCTCCTGTCAGGATGTTGCTGTGCAGTTGCTATGGTACTCCACATGGTTGTCAGGGTTTTTCTATATAATTTTAAAGGTCTTCTAGGTGTTACCAAGGTCTCCTTTATTGTAAGTCTATGGTTTTTTTTTTCCAGATCTCCATGACAAGCGCTAATCATTCTATATGTAAATATTGAGAGACTCTGTGAACTGGTTTATGACAGATGATGTTTGTTTTGATCTAATATTGACTGAATATCTTCTGATTGACTTATGAGTCTCTCTCTCTATCTTTGTATGTGTGTTTGTGAGCAGAATCCCGCTGTGGATCAGAGGTTGTGTGAGCATCTGTCAGCCAAACCTGAGTCTGCTGTGTCTCCGTATGCCTGCCAGAGACGAACGACAAAGGATAACCACAACACGATCTTTACAGTGAGTACAAACACACGTGTGTGCTGATAATCAAATTCCAACACGGGAAAGGACACTGAGATATTCTTTTAAAAATGACATCACAGTGTTCCTGAGTTATTTTAATCTCTGGCCCACTTGCAGCAAAGTACGGACAATTTATTTTAGAAAGGATGCTTTTATAAACTGTCCTCTCAGACAAAAGACTTTTACGTATTTTCAAAAAATTTGAGTAGACCGTTTTGGGTGTCAGGATGTTGCTAAGGGGTTACTTAGATGCTCTCTGTGGTTACCCGGGCATTGCTAAGTGTTTTCCTGGGTGTTCTGAGTGGTTACCAGGGTGTTGCTAAGTGATTTCAAGGATGTTTTGAGTGCTAGGGTGTTGCTAAATTGGTGTTAACGAGTTACCAGGGTGTTGCCAAGTGATTTATCTTAGTTCATCTTTTGTCAAAATATTTTTTCTAATCTCAGAAGTAATTTTTTATAATCTATAAATTAGAGTCGGAATTGTACTGTGTGTGACATTAGTTGGTAAAAACAGGAAAGAGTCTAGTCATCTTTATTATTTTTCACAATAAGTGGAAACTCGAGCATAATCACCAGTCGGCCTTTGTTTTGTCTTGAGATTTGCTTTTGGAAGCATACAGGCCTGTTATCCGTTGTCGAGCAAAACTTCAGTCAGGTTCTGCTTTAAATATTTATTTGATACTGGAACATAAACCCATAACCGATTCACCTTGGGCTTCTGCGTGGAATTCACAAGCCACTCTTGAGACGCTTGCCAGAACCGCTAAACTTTCGGCACGAGGCATGTGTTCGC
The DNA here is from genome assembly GCA_032361165.1 of Enteromius paludinosus. Taxonomy (NCBI): domain Eukaryota; kingdom Metazoa; phylum Chordata; class Actinopteri; order Cypriniformes; family Cyprinidae; genus Enteromius; species Enteromius paludinosus. Next base: position 21,981,565 of record JAUMHQ010000070.1, read on the forward strand.
TGCCAGAATTAGACTGACAAACACTGGAGGTTTAAGAGCTTTCGAATGCACGAGGCGTCGCACGCTGATTATTACTGCTGATGTGTTGTGCTTCTTTGAACATTAATCAAGGGGAAAACAGTGTGAGAATATGCTTTGTTTCAGATTTGACATTTGCGTAGACTCGTATTTTGCCATCAGCAACGTTAATAAATCAATTATGATGAAAGAGAAAAACAGCAAAGACTGACAGGGTGAGGTGAACCGTAACCGAGAGCACAGATTAAAATCTCTTCTGTATTTCGCTGGCAAATATGATATTTTAATGGAAAACAGTGACTTGATTGTCTGTTGCCAGGAGAGAAAAACACCTGCAATGCAAACACATTATTGAGAATAATGACTGAGCTGAAGAACAGGAGGAGATGAGACGAGCTCAGGGTGTTTGTCAGAGATATGATCAGTTTTGTCTTGGCTACAAATGTCATGTGTGTTCATTTTAGTTTTTATATATTTATATATCCATATTTAACATCAAATCTGTCTACTTACAGCATGTCTTATTGCAGATTTTGCTTCGTAAACATGAATGCATAAATCAGAGATGTTTAACTGGTTTGCTGTCAGTGTCCAGCTCTCGGGTTTTATTACTCTTTTACAGATGTTTTTAGTGAAATTAATAGTTCATCAAGTAATATTGTGACAGAAATGTATACATTTGTGACAGGAAAATGCATAAATTCTGTCCGTTTGGGAGTGGCTTAAAAAAAATCTCACAGGACCTTCAGTTTTTGTGATCCACTTCAAATTCGGAGTGTTACTGAGACATATCGCTATGATTTTATACATTTCTTTACAGTAATTTAAACTTAAGTAAATTCATACTTTTTGAAACGCTTCCACTTCATTCGAAAAGACTGTGTTTCATGATTTATGTATGATAATGCATTTTAACATCTTTGTTGAAGAAGTAGTAATATTGTGACAGAAATTCTTTGTTTTAGAATCATAAATATTTTGTAAAACATTTAGTTTGATAACACTTAAGAATAAGAAAAAACTGAATCACTTTTGCCTCAATACAATTTGCTGCTTATTTTAGTTAGTTGTTAAGTTTAGGTATTGGGTAGAATTAGGGATGGAAAGGTTTAGGTTTCTCAGTATTGAAGGTGATTTAGTTGGGTTTGATTGTGTGCATCATTGATACTAAGCAGTTTAGCTTGTGAAGCTCAGTCCTGGTTTACTGATGAGGAGCGCAGGTGTCTGGTTGACATGTAACAGGTGTGCAGGTGTCAGAAACACTGCGGCCCTGGAGCGTGATGAATCCACCAAAACACATCCGGAGTCTGTCAATCACTGCACTTTCCCATCCATCTGATCCTCGTGTCCTCTCTCGCTCCACACATACTTCACCTGGAGTTCTAGATGTTCGTCCAGCTTATACGATTACTGCAAAAAGTCAAATTGTAGTGCCGTGTTCGGGGAGGGTTTTTAGCGTTTTGCCGAGTAGTTGCTTGCAAAGGTTTTCTGGTTGATTTGACATGATTTTTACTTGTTTATATAAATATATCTACAATTATTAAATCACTTATTTAGTTGTTGTAATGCAATTTTAATGCAATATGTTTTGTGAAAAACACTTTAAATCAACTGGATTAAAGTGATATCTGTCATGAGTGCCCTCATCTGTCGTTACCTCACCTCCCTGGGACTCATATCCCATCATGCACTGCTCACCCTCTCCTGTACACATTTAGCAATCATCACCTCAGCTGTTGTTCATCACCACATCTACTCATACTCACTATTTACTGCTTGAAAGCACTCATGACAATATCAAATAGTAAAAAACAAAGTAACTACATTAGAATTTATTTTGTATTAATAAACATTAATAGACTTTCTTTCTCTTTTTCCCATTCTGTTACTTGCATTCTGTCATCATTGATTGTTACATTTTGTTATTGTTGAAATGGTTATTATGGTTGACGTTTTGCATGTTTATATATAGAATAATATTTAACAAATTAAATATTAATTGATATTATTTACATGCTTACCAAGTTCAAATAGTAACAATAAAATCAGTATTTTTTTAGTAGCATGCATAATAAATAATATTACAAATATAATAATAAAAAAGGTTAATATTATATAATTTTACATTATTACTACTTTATAAATTTCAATATCAAATTATATATTTATATAATTATAATATATATATATATATATATATATATATATAACATCTTAAATCCGAGCTAAACTGTGTCTTTTTTTCTTTCTTTCTGTTTCTCTCATTTTGTCTTCGCTATACTTTCTTAAAGTTTTCTCCGTCTTTGCCAGGCCTCCACATCAATCAGTACATCCGTATGAAGCAGCACTGACCGTCACGCTGTGAAAGCATGTGTGTGAATGAATGCTGGCTGATTTAATGTGGAGGGTGTAAATAGACATTAATGAGTAGGCGACGCGTGTTGTTTGCTTTCATCTCTTGGCCACAGCTGGGCCGACAGCAGCCTAGAGAAGGTCTTCCCCGGCTGAATCAATCTCTCTAACGACCCGGGCTTCATCATACAGCCGCCCGGGAATCACAGCCACAGCCACAATCTCTGCTAATGAAAGCCAGCGTGGTGTTATTTACATCCTACAGCAGCACATACGCCGGTCATTATGTGTGCCGCTGCATGGATGAAAGCCTCTGGAAAGTCTTTTTGTGGCCTGTCCATTTTTTCAGTGCTGTTGTCATAAATAAAAGTTCCTCTGTGAAATGTTTATGTTGTGTAGGTCAGGCGTCTGCATGTTCCTCGTTGATTCAGGAGTGCATTATGGAGTCAAAAGTATCGGAATTTGAAATGCATTCTGACATAAATTGGAAAGGTCTGCTTGTCAGAACGAGAAGAACATTTCCCCTGGAGTCTGGAGAGGTTTTAAGCATGAAATCTGGCACAGAATTGAGAAAATGGTGTGTTTAATTTTTACAGGAGTAATTAAAAGACATTATGTATGTTTTATTATATTTTATAAAGTATTTTCATTATATTCTATTCTATTCCATTTAGCTGTATTATATAATATAATGCTGAAAAATTATTAATCGCATCAAAAATAAGTTTTGTTCACATAATATATGTATGTGTGTGTATTGTGACGACCCATGTGTGTCCTCTCTGAGAGGAATGATGTAATGGCTCCGCCCTCCAGCAGATTGTTCCTGATGGGATCGAGAACACCTGCAGCGTGTTACCTGTCCCTTTTTAAAGAGCAGTTTGGCGACTGTTCGAGGGGGCACTTCTGGACTTGACTTTGTTTTGAGCTTTGTTTCTTTTTATTTATTTTTATGCATCCAACATTGCCACGGTCCATTACATTCACACGCACGCACCTACTTATTAGAATAGTTTACGTCACGTTGCAATTCAGTCGTGTCAGGGGACACCTGAAAGTGATTGGTGCCGTCGATCACTGTTCGTGGTCACAGACGATTAAGTCATTCTTGTGAAAGTTTGTTTGTTTGACTCAGAATCTTACGGCTTGTCTCCTTTGAGACATGTCTGTTTGGTTGTTTTTGTAGTGTTGTAGTGAAAGTTGGCAGTAGTGGTTGTGTCGGGAGCACTTCCACGGTGTAGTGAATTGTCGCTGGTTTAACCGGTTGCAGTTGCGCACATTGGGTTCGTGCGCTTAATTTCCCCCCGCCGGGGGGGGATACTTAATACTTACGTAATACTTACGATCTGTGATGTGTTTATGGCTGATGTTGATAAATTTGTAAAAGCACCTTTTCATATATCATTGAACGAATGCACAAAAGAACAGCTGTTAAGAATCGCAGAGTTTTATAAAGTTAAAATTAGTGATAAAAGAGTAAAAGGTAGTACTATTAAAAAAGGGATATTATTAGCTGAAATGTAGCAAACTGAAGATGTACAGGCACGTTTTAACTTTTGATGACTTTAGGTCATTCGCACAAATTCATTCGAATTGGCAACTCGTAAAATACGTACGATTTAGAAGATATTGTATGAGTGAGGTCGTACGAATCAGCCACCTCGTAAAATATGTATGAATTGCCGTGAGATCAGGTTGGATGGATCATGAGAGACTGAAACAACAATCTGAAGGTAAGGTAAACTTGAACTAGAGAAAGCAAAAATGGAGTTACGTACGTACGTATTTTACGAGATGCTAATTGGTATGCATTTGTACGAATTATCTAAACGTAACCCCGCCCCTAAACCAACCCATCACGTGGTTTTAGACAAATCGTACGAGTGAGGTGGTATGAATTAGTACGAATTGGCACAAATTTGGCACCTCGTACGAATTGGTCGTGAGACTGTGCTGGCGGGTCCAATCGCTACATCTTTAATGGAGGTCAGGCAGATAGCGTCAAGCAGTGGTAAACAGAGCAATGCAGAAAATCCAGAGTCGTAGTGGTTATACAGATCCAAAGTCGGGCAGGCAGCAAACATAAAAAAACCCCCAGTAAAACAGTACACACGTGGGGAAACGGAAACAAAGAAGCGCTCAGAGATGAAACCAAGGGAATTCCAGTGATGGGGGAGTGGTAACAAGGAACAGGTCTGATTGTAATCAGGGTGAAGTGCATGATGGGAATTGAAGTCCTTGAGTGACAGATGTGTTCTAGAGTGTGAGGTGGAGATAGGATGCCATATGGTGGGGCAAAGGGGAACTATCATTACAATACCGGTATGTAAAGGAATCTAGTGCTGCAGAAGTTTTTCCACTTCATTAAAATTTGAAACTTGTTCCTAAATTCTATTAAATTGATCTGGATGTTTTTTTTTTTTTTACGCTTTTTGAACATGTCTCTGAAACGCAAGGTTGGTCTAAAGCAAATTGTGTGTATTGTTATTGCAGTACGTTTTAGTTGGAAAGGCACTATTGCATTTTCTGCCTTCACTGCTGTAAAGATTATGACATTGTTAAATCGGCTGTGTTAAAGGTATATGAGTGCGTACCTGAAACATATCGACAGCGGTTTAGATCGTGCAGGGTGGTTCCAGGCCAGACGTTTGTGAATGTCACACCACAATCTGGATGCATTTGTTCAAGTAAATTTGATTTGTCAAAAACGTGTAACTAATGCCGTGAAAAAGGACACTGGAAAGCAGAGTGCATGGTACTCCAAAGTAAAAAAAAAAGAAAAAAAGAGATATGTATGTATATGTTTGTATACGTGTGTTTATAATATATATGAATACAAATATAGACATGCAAATACATGTAAATATATAAAAAATATAAACTGTATGTGTATAATTTATATATACATAATAAATACACACAGAACTCATACATATATTATGAAAACAAAAATGTTTATTACGAATGTGCTTAATCGTTTGACAGCACTATACTATATATTAAAATATTATATTCATTATACATTTTTTATTTTTATACTTTTCCAATAAGTCTCTTTTGCATTTATTTGATCACACATACAGTTAAAACTGCAAAACTGTGAAATATTATTATAATTTAATTATTTGTGATAATATTAATTCTTTGAAATTATAAATAAATAAATAAATAAATACTGAAGCTGCATGCAATTACTGTATATAGAAACAGTAAATCTTGCCGTTGTTGTGTTCAGTATTTATCATGCTCTGTGCACAATCCTCAGTGTTTGGTCTGAGGCTTACAATAACCTTCAGATAACCCAGAATATAAGTTTGATTTTAAAGTGTCTAGTGGGGGAAAAAAATCAATGAGTAAAAAAATCAACACTTAGCATCACAACTAAACAAATCCAGAAAACTGCAGAGACTCCCACTCATTCATCAAACACTCGATGCTGATATAACATCACAGCGTTACATTGCAGGTGTGTGTTCAGACGTCTTCATTAAAGCTGCAGATCTCGTCTTGAGCTCTCAGCCAGACGTGAACTCTCCAGAGTTTCCTTCGGCACAGCAGGAGCTCAGACACACACACACACACACACACACACACTCACTCCAGGACTCTCATCCTTACACACACACACACACACTCACGGCAGGACGCAACCCTGTGACCTCTTGCATTACCAGCCCGCTGCTCTCATTAACCAGTACTGTGTGTGTGTGAGTGAGTTTGGTGTTAAGGGTGTCGTGTATGTCACGGTCGGGAGGGTTTTTAAATATGTCTGGGCACATTCATGTCATGAAAACAAAGCGTCTGCGTGTATTGATTCTCAGCATGCTTACTAAACCTGTGCTGACTAACCTCAGCACTCAGGGGGCGATAGAGTTCAGAATAGAGTTTCTTTCAAGATTTGAGTTAGAGACATCCAGATGATGAAGAAATGTTATGAGAACTTTTGGGGTAATGTTCCTATGATGTTACAAAAACATTATTTCTGACTGTTCTCTGAATGTTAATTGTTCAGTGTTTTAAATGTTGAAAAAGCAATGTTTTTCTCACACAGTATTTGTTCATATATATATATATATAAATGAAAATCAGCCTTGCTGAAAAAATAAATACTTTAAAATAGAAACAGATATTTCAAGTTTTGTAATATTGCGTTATTTGTAATAATATTTCACAATATTACAGGTTTTACTGTACTTTTTAGCAAATTCATTAAAACAATGCATATATTGAAAAATATATATATAAATTAGTTACTGTATGTAGAAACTGTAAAACTATATTTGAATTTATTATACATGTTTTTAATGAGTTCAAAAGAATAACATTTATTTGAAAATCCTCTGAAAGTTGTTTACATTCTGAAATAAATAGTTTTAGTTAGAATTTATTCTATTTATTTTAGGGTCTTACTATTGATCTTTTAAATATCAGTGGATTTTACAGATTTTATAAAGAGATAAATTACATTTTCAGTTAAAATATACAGATATAAAACTATAATAAATTGTAATATGTCACAATGTCACTATTGGTACTGTATAAATGACTAAATAAATGCACCCTTGGTGAGCAAAAGAGAACGACTGCAATAATTCCACATTTTTGACCACGCAGCTCATCTTATGACCTAATTTTGCTTATTTTCACTGTCACTGTGCAACGTAGAAATAATATGATCAATAATGTAATTTCCATTAGTTTAACTCATCTAAATAAGTAACATGAAATTCAGCTTGATGCTTTTAAGGTCAGTTTAATCTAATCTAAGCTACAAGGACTTTTATAATCAAGTAAAAAAAAAACTTTAACATCTGAAGAAGCTTTCTGTTTCACAAAAGATTCTTTGTGAAAGAAGCTTCTTCAGATTATAAAAAGATAAAAAAAGAGATTGTTCTTTTTAAAGAGCCTTTAACTGGAATGGTTCACTGAAAAAAAAGTAATTTTCCGATCTTTTGGAAAAGTAATTTAACTAAATGTGTTTATTTGTGAGCCTGGAGCACAGCAGCAGTCATCAGCACAAGTGTAGCAATAAACAACGTCTGGGTTACGAACGTAACCTATGTTCCCTGGGGGTTATTCCAGAAAGCTTGGTTAACTTACCATTTGGTAAAACATAACCTCTGGGTTGATTTACCCCAAACCCTGCATACCATGAGTATGTCGGTTCCAAAACACCTGAGAAGAGGAATTTTAATCAACCTCCTACTGGTTACCCAGAGTTAATGTGCATACATAAAGACATTTTCAATGGATCACCGATTTCATGAGTCAAAATGGAAATATGACAGTGAAAAAAAGGGAGCGGCATATTTCACAGAGGAGGAGCTGAAAGTTGCACAGGGTCTGTGCAAGGAGGCTCACTGGGGGAAAGGCGTACTTGAGCCCCGGAGGCCAGCTGTGTGCCAGTGC
>JAUMHQ010000070.1:22058973-22070106 GCA_032361165.1 Enteromius paludinosus
AGAATCTAAAAGTGTGTTGTGTTTCCTGTAAGGGGTAGGTTTAGGTGTAGGGTCAGTGTAGGACAATACCACATACATCGAAACACCATTACATGAGTGTGTGTGTATGCTTCAGTGTCTCCGCTAAGAAACCAGACTGAATTGAGTTCTCTCTTGCATCGTCTAATTTGTCCATATGCCTGCTCTTCTCTAAATCCCACGTATTGAGATTTTTGAACGTTTTATGAGACGTGCAGCAAGTGTATGTTAGCTTATGTCCCGCAGGATAGATCTATAGGCTATGACACAGATCATGTACGCAGCAGATTCATTCTCAATTAATCTCTTCCCAAATCGTCCCTCCCTAACATATTCATCTCGTTTTTATTCATTGACGAAAATGGCAATAGATTTTTGTCATTTAAAATTAGTCTTCATTCGTTCTTGTCTCGTTTTCGTCTGTGAAAAAAAGATTCGTCAATGACTTCTGAGTGGCTATTGGGTAGTAGCTGGGGATGTTCTCGGTGGTTGCCTGAGTGGTTGCTGCGTGGTTCCTAGAGCTTTCTTGGTGGTTGCTAGATTTTTTCATCCTGCTCAGTGTGAAAAGAGTCCTTTCACAACAGCGTTTAAAAAGATGAGTTATAAGGAACAACAGGATCACGGCGTCCAGAACAATTGCTGAATTTGACATGCGTTCCCATCCTCTTTTGAAACAAACCAATTAATTATTTACAGGCTTCAGCAGAGCAGAGAAACTTAATTTATTTTTATCTTGCAAGCTTCTGTTTATGCCCATATGACAGAGAGAGCGAACAGACACAGCGAACTGTGCGAGATGCAGATAGAGCTGCTTATTTTTCACCGAATGAGTCTAGACTGAACAATAACAGTGAGGAACAATCACACAAACACGCTGTAATTGAGCTCTTGGGTTTCCGCTGCTGGAATTTCTGAGTGTTAGAACAGAAGTCGACTGCAGATGATCAGTCAGTGAAGCTTTGAATCTTCAGAGTTTTGGGTGCAAATCACTTTAATATCCTGGAGATACAGTACTGTTTATGTACTCTAGTAAAACTGCAGATGGAGTTCGGATGAGTGCTGGGTAGATGACTGAAAATTGTAATCTGTTACATTGACATTACTTGACTAAAATTGTAGTTATCACCCAGTTTGTGAGGTAAGATACTTTTAAAAGTAATGCATTAAAGCTCATGAACTGCTTTTGCTTTTTATTTTGTACTGTTCTCCATTCTCTCATCTTATAGTGTTATCAGGATACATCAAAAACATCATAATTTAGATGTTTGAAGATATGGTCGATCACAGTGGCGGTTTTACATGGAATTACGCCCTGGGCGTGACCCCCTCTTGGTGCCCCCCCCCAATTGATTGATGTTTGACGCCATGATAGTTTGTTACGTTTTGATTTTTAAAGATTACTTTAAATATGTGATGTGAAGAATATATTTAGGTAACAAATATACAGTATTGCAGTAACTTGTAGTTATACGAAAGACGTGAACACTGAAACTATTTAAACACATTTGTCTTATAATTTGCAATGCATCTCCATATAATCAAACACATGTCAGAGCACACATACGTGTCACATCACGTGATTGTTGGAGTAAATAGGCACAAACACTGAAAGAATCAACCAATTGGCAGATTCAAAATCACTTCTAACAGTGTTGAGCCAATCAATGACTTGCTTATGTCGACACAATATCAACAAGTGACTCCCCAACACATCTTTCTCCATGATGGTAACAGTTACACGCACATAACATCACTAATGCAAAAACCCTGCTTAAATGACACAAAAATAAGTAAACTCTAAATAAATACCCATGATGCACCTGGCTGCTAGTGCTGACTGCCGGATCATTACAGTATTTTAAATTGATTCTCAATTATTGAAATGACTAGACTATTCATTATGTTTCATGTTTTATACCTGATTTTAATATTCTACTGTAAATATGTATTGGTGTTGTACTGTTGTTTATAGAGGATTACAAACATACTGTTCCTAAAGCCATGATAAGCTGTGTTGAAAATGACCAAATCACAAAAGCGATCTGTCAATTGATCCCCGCCTTTAGAGTCTTAAAAGAGTACTTGATGAGTGAACAGGAGTTGAGCAGCTGAGAGGGGCGCGCGAGCCCTGCTTTGCAGCATTCTAACAAGAGTGCTTCTATGTATGCACATAGTGATGTTTGCTCTCACAGTGCAGAAACGCTCCCTGGCAAGAATGGTTCACCACGTCTTGTTTTTATGTGCGCTAGATTTCAAACTAGGCTATTTAAACACCATAGTCACAGATAGCCCATGATAGATAATAGAAAACCGCTTAGGGGCACAGATGAGGTTTTTTCCCCAATTAGTGCTTGTGCCGCCCCCCACGTGACATGAAAAAATGCCACCCCGGGCGACTGCCCCGTCCACCCATGCCTGAAACCGCCACTGGTGGATCGTAGACTTGGAAGTAAACGCCCACATTGGCTAAATGAGTTGTGTTTGACAGTCTATATCCTTCACTAAGGGATGCTGTTGAAAACGCATAAATAGCTAAATCCATATCAAACGATCTGTAAGTAGAGACATGATCACATAATAAAAATAGTTAATCACGCTTGTGTCGTGACATTACTGTCAGATCTAATATAGTAACACAACATCGTCTTTTACTTTCAATCTTTCTGAAAACGTAAACGAACCTGCAGTAAAATTAAGTGAACAACACTGCCTCTTAATGTCTTTAAAATATCTTTATGATTTGGTTTCTGCATAGACCTGTGCGTTATGCACTCGGTGGGCGGGACTAAACAGGTAGTGATGTAGAGTAAATGGGCGGAGCTAAACAGGCAGCGATGTAGACTGGGTTTGTGTGGCTAAACAGATCTAAGGTCTAACAGGTTTGGAACGACATGAGGGTGAGTAATTAATGACAGAATTTTCATTTTTGGGTGAACTAACCCTTTAAAATACTGCAAAAAGTAATTTATTTCTTAGTTACTCTTTATGGAAAATAATGCATTTCTTTTCCATTACGTCTTTGTCTCCTGGGCTGATCCTGCTTGCTTGTGTTTGTTTGTTTTTAATAACAAAAAAATCCAAAAGGGATATTTTTGGCATCTGCAGGGGCCCTTTTACAGCAAAAGTGAAATTAAAAAGCCTCAGGCTGAAGGAAACGCCTCTGCACTTACTCCCAATCCCTCACGACAGGGACAGAAGAGCTGCAGTGAATAAATGGGAAAACAAAATAGCTTGTTTATCTGAAAAAAAACAACAACAACTTCCTTGTACATCTAAAAGTTATGCATTACTTCACTAGTTATTTAAATATAGTAATCTGATTACCTACCTCACATTACTTGTACTGTTTAACATTGTTAGTAATGTAGTCCATTCGATTTTCGGCTCTACTTTTTCATTACTTTTAAATTCATTTTGATTTATCATATTAATTTAAACAGGATAATCTAACACCATATTGATATAAGAGAAAGAAAATATATTCAATTTGTTGTAAGTAATAAAATCAAATATCTAAAATTAAAATTTAATAAAAAAAGTAATAAAAAAATTCTTACTAAAAAAGTTATATGTAATGAGTGAATACCAAGCTCTGTTCCTAAAACGAGTAATTCAATGGAACAGAACTGTGCAAGTAAGCATTGCCATTGAAGTTATGGACTGCAAGAATCAATATTTGTGTGTTTTGTGGGCTTTCAGGATGTGTTCTTGTATTTAAGCCGCAGCGCAGCTGAATAGAGCTGAAAGCAGACGTCTGAAGAAGTGCTTTTAAAAGATGCATGTCTTTGACAGACGTCTTTAACCGCTGCAGCGCGTCTTGCTGTTTGATTGAGTGCAGTGTGTTTAAGATGTCGTGTCAACTCAAAAGAAGTTCATCTTTAAAGACATGTCTTGTTTTTTTGATTGGAACTGAAGGTTAAAGCCTCAATAATGTCTGCTGCTGCTGCTTTTGGTGAAGTCAGAGGTTAATGTATTGAAGTTTTAACCCCGTAAAGTCTTACAAATTATTTTTTTTTATCTCAATGAAAGTTGAAATGACTAAATATTAACAAAACTTTTAAAGTTTGCATATGTGCAATCTTGAGTATTATATTTTGATGAATGCTGTAAAAAGGTTAATAATAAATATATGAAATATATAAAAAATAACACATTTTTCTTAAATATACACATGCATGTGTTTGTATTTATAATACATACAAAATATGCACAGTACACACACACACACACACACACACATATTACTGTATGTGAACAATTTTGACCCATTAGGGATTCATGTCTCATATAGCTGTAATATTGTGAGAATGTAAACTAAAAGCAGCTAAATTTTGTCTAGTTACTCAAACTGAGCAAAAATATACATTTGGTGCAGATGCTGATATTTATATGATGAAAATCTGATGCAAAGCAGGCCTTGTATATGTTTTTATTTGAAAAATGCAAGTTTGGCCTTCTGTCCACACTGAGAAAGTGTTTTTGTCAAAGAAAATGATATGATAACAATATAAATACAATAATTTTTATCCAGTACCAGCATTGTGCACTCTGCATATCATGGTCCTACAAAAGGTGACAGAAACTTTACTTGCGACAGCTGTTTGCGGCCAAACATGAGGCGCAGTGGCGTTTTAGATCAGACATTCAATGGTGAGTTAGTATGACCTGGATGTGTTGGTGAATGCTGAATGAAATGATTCTGCCGAATTGCATAAAAGCGTACCATGTCTGTTGCGCCTGTATCGTCTGAATGAACTTGTAAAGCGTAAAGCCATATTATTGTTTCCTGAGGTTTCAGTGTGGATGAGAAACTTTTGGAAAGTGGACATGAAAGTGGAGCGTGTTTTAAAAACAAAAACACTGTTTCAAATGTATCTAGATTTACGTAGACTGAATGAGATATTTCTAATAGTAGAGCATGAAATGACATAAACCAATCCAAATATCAGCTGTCGCTCTATATGTCCAATAACCTACCTGGTCTCGTGGCATAAATGAATCTTGGTACCAATAACTACATATCATTGTAGTTTCTAAAAGAAATGAACACTAGAGGCAGTAAAACTGCTTTATTCATTTCAATAAAGATTCTTTTTCATAATTACTTGAAGAACATCATGTTATGACTTCAAATCAATATTAATATGCAGGGAGATTTGAAAACTGATGCTTTTGAATGTTAGCCCCATATCCAGCTTCATATCTGTAGGTTTTTGTAGACGGTAGGTTTGTTCGGTAGCTCACATGAACCGATGTTACACTTGATCAAAAGCTCTGGTTCGAATCAACAAAACAGTATAAATCTGTGTAAAAGGAAGTTGAAATGACACGGATGCATCAGCAAATGTGTATTTATATCAGTTTTGCATTGTTAACACTATCAAGTAGGTTTAGGATTGGATTTGGTGCAGGGCATATTTCCAGCATGATAGAGGATTAACGGATATTTCAAATTTGCGATATGTAAATGAAGCAATACTCATATGTCAACGTCATAAAAATGTGCCAGGGTTTAGGTATTGAACCACTCAGTAGACATTTCTCTTTGAAACTGCGGTGAAACGTGTAGTAAGGTACATAAAAATAGTGTTGCACAGCAAGTGCACAGAGATGCATAATTTTATGAAACCAGGTTGCCAATAATATAATCAAACAAATAATGCAGTGCTGATTGGGAGCTAAAGAAATAAAGTCTGAAAAAGAAGATTCTTCTAGAAAAAAAAACGACTAAACTAGACATGTAGTGGATCATGTGTAACACAAAGTTAGATCATCTCCGTCATTTAAAGGGTTAGTTATTCTTATGTCTGCACAGAAATGGCAGGGTGCTCAGTCGGTTTGGGATTCAATCTCGACTCTCATTGAGCGAATATTAGCTTTAATGCTGGGATTGTATCCAGCGAGCGCTTTCCACATTTTCTGGAGATTTGTTTGGCATGTAATAGACTCACGCCTGCTAATCTTCACTCATCTCATCTTTAATAATTGGCCATCTTCGCTGGATCTGCGGAGCCTCGACCCATCAATTCTCGCTCATGAGCTCCAGTCTTTAATTATTTGGCATGAGGAGGAGCTGTTTAGTCAGATACGAGATGTGTGTGTGTTTTAGAACCGGTTTTACGAGCGCCAGTGCTTTATGACGCCTGCAGTAATTGCAGGATTGATTAGCGAGGAAGCGTCCGATCGTTCCTGGTGTTGGGAATCGTTCGGGCGGGACAGATACGAGGCCTAATCGACTGCTTCTCCTCCTGCCTTTGTCAGCCTTTTTCTGCCCACAATAAAGACGAATTAACTTGAGGACAATCAAAAGACTTTTCAATTCATCACTTCCTCTGTAATCTTCCCCTCCCCGCAGTAAAACACACAGAAACGAGTGTTAAAGGAGGCGAGCGGAGGCCAGGATTGGTATCCCGGTTTATGATGGACTGACCCACACGTTGATGTTTATCGCTCCTGAAACAAACTCAGAGCATCAGCTGGCTTTAACTGTGCTGTAATTCAGCTGTGTGTGAGCCGTAAAGACCTGATTGGGAATTTGTTGTAAAAACACAGAGTAAATATGGTCTAATAAAGCACATTAACAAGCTGGAACTTCTGATTTATAACTCAAGAACAAAAGTATTTTGCAGTGTTATTGTCAAAAACAAGGCTACTGTAATTGATTATAGCTATAAATATGGAAAAAGAGTCAGTGATAAATACAGGATCTTAAGAAGATGAAAGATAATTTTGGAGGGAAAGTTTAAAACGCCTGTGCCAAAGTTCATAGAAATATAATATTTCTGTATTTGTGTGTCTGTTGTTTTATTAATCAGTCAGTTCTTCTCTATGTCCATAAGGCCTGTTAACCTTCAAGGATTAATAATGAATTTATTATTATTATTATTATTATTATTATTATAAATAAAGGTTGTCATTATTAATAAAAAATCGATTTTAAATGCATTTTTATTTTCATGCTTGTTTTGTAATAAATAATAATAATAATAATTAATAACAAGCTATTTACTACTACTATTATTATTAGAAGCAAGCCTAAAAATGTGTGTGTGTGTGTTCATATAAATAGTTAAATATACTACTACTGTATTACCACAAATAATAATAATTATAATAATAATAATAATAATAATAATAATAATTGTGTTTTTTGACTTTTTAGCCTTACCGCATATTGTAGTTTTTTTTTTAAATATTTGTCAAATATTATTAGTATTTCAAAACTAGACTTTCATTTCTACTTTTATTTTAGAAATATGAATTTTATTTCCAGACAAATTTCTGAAGGAATAATAATACTAAAGATTTTAATAATTATTATTAGATTTTTATTTTATTTCTTTTCATCAAATTCAAATTTGCTGATGTTGGCAAATATTATTAATGTATTAAAATTAACATTTTGTTTAGGTTTTAAATGTAAAAAAAAATATATATATATATATATATTATCTTTTTAAGTCTTTTTTATTGGTCCACTTTTTACAATATCAAGGCAAATTCACTTGGATTTTTTTACTTAAAAATATCAAAATAATCTAAAATTAATATTATTATAATATAAGTTAACATGTTTGAGACTCGTGGAGATGTTGTGAGCGTCTGTCCTCATCTGACGTGTGTGAGATGGACGTTTGCTGCGGCTCTCTGCTGGACACACACATCCGCTGGGGCTCGTATAAAACACCCTGCTCTGCTTCCATCTGTTGAGCCACGTTCTGTCACATAAAAGGTTTAAATGACATCTTTTAGCTTCAGAAGTGACCTGCAGCTTGACTGCTTTATGTGACGTCCCTTTAAAGCAGCTCATGACCTTGATGTTCAGCTCTGAAGGTGTTTAGTATTTCTGTTACTGCATTATTTTTGTTGCACAAAAATAAGTCTCTGATTAAGTTCTAAATTATTGCATTATTTAATGTTTAAGGTACCCCTTTAATACTTTTAATGTGTTGAGCTGCGTTTTGTTACTTTTTGTAAAACAGATTAGGTCTAAAATTAAGACTGATGTATTTGAATAGCATAAAAAAAATTGCATACAACATAAACAGCCATATAAATTTAATGTGATGCATATTTAGCAGGCATAAATAAATACAAATAATCATGGCAAAAATCTGAATTTGAATAGATTTGGATTGTTTTTATTTAATTGTGCTTATTCTAATCAGCATCAATATATGCATTGTGAAACCAATTGCTTTTATGGAGATAAAGTATTTGAACACAGTTAAAACCTGACTACCTGTGAGGAAAAAACCCCAGAAACAATATTCAGTTACAGTGTTACATCATCACTGTGTATTACACGTAATATACTCAAAGTGGCAACGTAGTAGTAATAGTAATACTAATAATAATTTAGTTAAAATTAATGCAATTTAAATGCACACTTATTTTGTAGTTGAAAATGGTATACTTATAAATAAAATGTCATTTACAAATCAAAATAAAATAAATAAAATGTTAATAATTGATCTTGATTAATCATGTCACAAGCCGCGCATCTGTGGCTCTCTCCGGAACTCAGCAGCGGGAACCATCGCCCGAGTTCCTACCCGGACTCATTTTACCCACGTACCTTGGCTGAATCCGCTCCCAGGTGTTCGGCATTCCATGCCCTATATAAATGCTGACTTTATGTAAGATCGACGCGAGGTCTTGATTACTCTGGTGTAATTTCTAAGCGTTTTCCTTGTTTGATTCTCTGGTTTATTTTGGACTGTTTATTGGATTATTGATTCTCGCTGCCTGCCCTGATCTTCTCTGCCTGTTTACCGCCCACTCCTCCTGTCTGCCTCTGATATTGTTGTTCACCGTTTACCGACCTCTGCCTGCCTGACTATTCTAATAAAGACACTGCTAAAGGATCCAAAATCGTGAAAAATTATTCAAAATCGTGGTCAGAACAGGCAGGGTCAAAAACCATGGCAAACGGGCAGAGCCATGCACAGACCTTTTGAGGGGCATGTGCTGAAGCTGAAAAAAGAGCATCCCCCCCCTCCAAACTTTTATACAGATAATATATACATATAGAGGGTATCTTTAAAACTACGATAGCTTGGCATTAAAGAGTGCAAACACACCTGGCCTTCTAGTAAAGTTAGCTTTACTAATTTGCCTCCTGGGTGCTTGTCTGTGTATTATTTGTCCTGTGTTTGTGAATTGGTTGTGCACTCTCTCTTATTTAGTTGTGTTAGATGTTCATTTTCTTTTTTCTTTGCTTTGCACGCATGGACCATCTCCGTATTAAACACGGTGCCACACCCACAGTAAATGAAGATTATGCTACAAAACCATAACAGAGTCATAACAATACAAAAACCAAAAATAGACACACTCTATGAGATTTCCAAAGGCAAATACTGTTATTTAAAATAAAAATGCATGTGAGAAAACTTTGCAAAACTCATTGGTTTGTGCAGTTTTTAACCCTATAAATCCTGACGAATGAAGTATCATATTTGATTCTTATGGCTCATTTAGTCTTATATAAACCGAACTATCAATCAGGCGACAGACAGCATGGAGTAGACTGTGTGTGACAGTTCAACCTTAAACCTCAAATATGAAACACTGATCATTTAAATTCATTTAGTGAATAGGTTTTCCATAATTGGAATGCATACAAGTTTAATTGGAAGAACAAAGTGTTTTAAAACAGATTCGACAGAAGTGTTGAAGGCCGAAGGTCAGTGAGAGCTGATAACTGAGCAGACTAATCAGGAGACTTTAAATGTTTAAGGCCATGAATTTATTTAACACCGTTAACGCATTTAGCTTAACTTAATGTGACATGAGATATCAGACAGAAGAGAATTAAGGAACGCAGACGTCTGCAAATTTATCACTAAACGAAGGAGAGAGATCTTCTCTGCAGCTCATTTATGTAGAAATGAAATCCTTTAACAAAGCTAAAGTCATTTGCAGCCTGCGCAGGAGGAATTTAATTATCTAGAAAACACCACTGGTAAAGTTATGCTGTTGATTTATTATTTAGTTTTGCTTTTCTTGAACTGTGAGGGGCAGGAAGTCAATTTAATGTTAATAAGATCATGTCTGGTAAATCAGTGATTTTAATTTAATAAAATACTTCTGATTTATGTGTTGCTTTGAAAAAAAAAAAAAAAAAAAGTTTTCTGAATGACTTACAGTAAGAAAATATAGTGTTGTGGCGGCAATGCCAAAAGTGATTTTTTTTTTTTATACCATTTTTAAATAATAAATGAAAAATAAAATTAATAAATACATCATATAATATAAAACAATATAATAAATCAGGTCTGAATAAAAAAATAATTTCAGCTATATATAAGGCAATGTTTCTCATTTTTATGTAGCTCAGTTTATCTTCATGTCCTTACAAAATCTATAACAGTGATGATTATATCAACTTTAAACTTATTTTTTTAAACTTTTAATAAAACAAATGTTAATAGAAATGAAGGTCAAAGTCCAATGTAATATTTCTCATTTGAACTTATTTTAACATGATGCAAAAACTAAAATAAAAATGTATTAGCATTTCTATGAAAAAATAAATAAATAAATTATATATATATATATATATATTAGGAAATCAGTTCACTGCAATAGCATATAATAAAATGTCAAACTACTTAGAATTAAAAATGAAAATAAAATCACTGCTGTTTCCATCAGACTTTCACAGTGAATTCATTTGGTACTTGTCAGTGTAACTGGTAATTATTCCTGAAGCTGACTAGTATTTTCTAAGAGAACATTGTTTGTACACCAGAGTTATTTTTCCGTGCAGCAGCTCCAGAAGAAAGCAGTTTTATTTCTGCAGTGTAAGACAGCCGAAGGGCTCCAGCTGTCTGAGAGCGTGTGTGATCTGTGTTCTTCTCACACACACTGTGTGGGAGTCTTTCTGACTGCACTGCATCTGCTGCTCACATTTAAACACTATTACAGCACAGAAACACAGAGCTGTGACAAGTATTAATAACTGCATGTGGCTGCAGCCTCGATCTGTACGACCGTAAACACACACGCACACACAGATGTTTGTTTTGCTATGTTAGTGAGGACATTACATAGACTTCCATTGATTTTCTATCAGGTGAATGATATTTTCTAATCCCCAACCCAACCCCT
>JAUMHQ010000070.1:22117174-22134201 GCA_032361165.1 Enteromius paludinosus
TAAAATAAAAGTTATAAAAAAATTTTTTTATATATATATATATATATATATATATATATATATATATATACACATTACCTGCATTTACTCAGTAGGGTGTAGAAAAATATGGAATATAGCAATAAATATTGTCACATTCACAAAATGATAGCAATACCATTTATTGGGCAAGTTGTGTTACTGTATATAAATATTTACTGAAAAACAATCTTGAATATTTGTTTACCTTCATGTTAAGTGAAAATTAACCAACATCAGAGAATCGTGAACAGGAAAAAGTGTTTATTATTAATTATTACATTTAAATAAATATTTTATGTCTGAGCGATTCAGCTGATAAAAAAAGTTTGAGAATCCCGTTAGTACACTGAAATGAAGATAAAATAAATATAATATAATACAATACAGTATGCTATAATATATAAATGTACATAAAATGCATAATATACAGATTAAAATGTGTTTTTACATTATTGAAATGTGAACTTAAAATCTGATCAAGTATGTATTTATTTCTTAGGGTGACCAAAAAACTGTTTTAGAGCATAAATATGGCCAGTAGGACAGAAATTAATTTTGTATAATTTTCTTCAGAGTTCTCTGTAGGACTGGTTTCTGTCTGAAAAGCACTCCTACAACATTTATCTCAACCCTAATATCATTTCATTTGTATTCTCCTCTCCGCTTGGCAGTCACGGCTCTGAAGGGGCATTTATAATGTACAAAATCTTCCATCCTCTGCTTTCCAAACCTCGCACAATTTAAACCAACCAAAGTCTTGGTGATATTCCTTCCCTCGTGACAGCAGCGGTCCGCTGAAAAATGAATGTGGCCTCTGCGTGGCCTCTCTCTGCCGCCGTGTTTTCTGACACATATTCCTGCGACACAGAGAAGAAACGTGGCTGAGGACGGCCAGCAAACAGCTGAGCTGGGCTTTAAGACAAGAAAGATGGAATATGTTATGAGATCACTCCTGGGTGTGTTTGACCCCATTTGAAAGCTTTATTCATGGGCTTTAAAAAAAAGGATGAATACAAATGCATTCATTCCGAAGAATATCTTTCACGTCCCTCCAGAGGACATTTACAGAGCAAAAACCCTGAGATGTTCATACTGTACTTTAATAAATGAATAAACGACTGTCAAATAAAGAAAGAAAGTACAGGTGCTGTACATAAACTACAGAAAGAAAGAAAGAAAGACAGAAATAAGAACTAAAGAAAGAACGAAAAAATATATTTGTTACGAAGGTAACCCTCGTTCCCTGAAGGAAGGAACAGGAGACGTATGGGAACATATGGGAACTCGAGACCAATCACCTCTGAGCCTTACTAAAAAGGTCAATGAAATTTGGCGAGTGGTATTAGCATGCCAAGCCACTCCCCGGACAAACGGGTATATAAGGGGCGGCATGCAACCACTCAGTCAGGTTTTCGCTGAGGAGCCGAGCCGCAGCCCAGCATACAGCGCGACCCAGAGTTGTGGCAGGGGATGTAACGTCTCTGTTCCCTGCTTCAGGGAACGAGAGTTACCTTCGTAAACCAAGACGTTCTCCTTCAGTCATTTCACTACAACGTTACATATGGGAACAGACCCATAGAAAAGGCCACGACCCTAAGGCTGCGTTACGCACAGACCCATGTGCTGACAGGCGGACGTTTCGGCCTGTAGGAGTGCGACAGCAGCTGGCCTCCCATTCACCTGATGTCTAACTTAAGACACGGGAGGACACAGGCTCGACACTGAGATTATAGAACCTTGCAAATGTATTTGGTGTCGCCCAGCCCGCGACATCTACTAGAGAGGCGCCGTGAACCAACACATAGGATGAGGCAACACTCCATTTTATGAAGTGGGCCCTAACACCTAGGGGGCAAAGCTCTCTCTGGTTTTGATATCCCAGGGAGATGGCATCTACCCCCCAATGGGCCAACCTCTGTTTGGAGACAGCATTCCCTTTCTGCTGTCCGTCATAGCAGACAAAGAGCTGCTGGGAGCGTCTGAAGTTCATGATGCGGTCCTCGTATATTCGCAGAATTCACACAGCATCGCTGGGGCCGGGTCTGCCTCCACCTGGGGCAGAGCTTGCAGGTTCACTACCTGAAAGTGGAAAAGCATGGTAGGAACCTCGGGCACATAGCCAAATTCCAGGCACGTTTCATCGCCAGAGAAGGTTTGTAGGTCCCCTACCCTCTTGATGCAGGTGAGCGCGGTCAGTAGCGCTGTCCTAAGTGACAGATATTTAAGCTCCACTGAGGTGAGTGGCTCGAATGGGGCCCTGAAGGGTGACGGAGAGATCCCAAGAGGGTACGACCTGCGGTCCTGGGGGGTTAACCCATAGCTCACCTCTAAGGAACCTCGCGATTAGTTGGTGCTTCTCCAGGGAAGTTCCATCCACTGCATCGTGATACGCTGCAATGGCAGCAATGTACACAACGAGAGTCGAAGGGGACTGCCTATGCTCCAACTTCTCTTGCAGGAAGGAAAGCACTACTGCAGTTTGGCATCTCTGTGGGTCCTCTCTTTCCAATAGGAACACCAGTTGATGAAAGGCCAGTGGTAGGCTCTGCCCGTGAGAGCGACGAAAGCCTACAAGCTTTGGAAGGAAGGCACGACTGATCCTGCCAGGTTGCGCCCCCTGGGGGACCGCCACACAATCCTTGGTTGCCCCGCTATCGAGGGTAGTGAGGGGCGAGGAGCCGAGGCATGGCGAGTCGAATAGGGGGCCCGCCACAATCTGGTCAGCTCATCGTGCACCTCCGGGAAGAAAGGCACCGGGGGGAACGCAGTGGTGCCGCATCGACCACGGAGGGGCGCTGTCCCGGCAAGCCGTCCACCTCTCCCTCTGATGCTGTGATAGACATCTTATCCTCCAAGGGTGTACCGAAGGAGATGCTCAGCCCACTGTGCGGGGAAGGCCTTGAAGGGGCGACAGAGAGATCACAGTATGTACATGTACTGCACATAAACTACAGTCAAACTACAGAAAGAAAAAGAAAGAAACAAAGAGAGAAAGAGAACAAACTCTGCACTGGTTAGTTGCTGTGTGTCGATGGAGATGAATAAAGGATTTGTGATGGGGACTAAATTGGACAGGAAAGATATTGATGCTGGTATTGATTGATTTTGATAATCACATAAAGCGTGCAGATGTTCTGTTCCTCAGACGTCCAGTGTATCTCACTGCTGCTTTACACATTACAAACCATCCATGAAATTAATTTACAGATTCAACCTGCAGCATAATTCACACAAATCTGGTGCGTGGATGATGACAGAGAACTGTCAGTCTAGTCTAGTAA
Organism: Enteromius paludinosus; assembly: GCA_032361165.1. NCBI lineage: Eukaryota > Metazoa > Chordata > Actinopteri > Cypriniformes > Cyprinidae > Enteromius > Enteromius paludinosus. The sequence goes on from JAUMHQ010000070.1 coordinate 22,120,477, forward strand.
GTGTTTAGGTCTTGAATCAATACTTTAAATTACTGGTGAATTATCCATCTGTACAGCGGACAGTAATATATCATCTGTTTATTCTTTGTTTGCATTCCCTGCCAATAACTATGTGTTATCATTTGATTCAGTTCTGTACAGAGACAGATATTAGAATTAACAATAAAGCATGACACTGAAATGTATTTCCAGAAATCTGCAGGAAAACTAGTTTGAGCTCATAATTCATTTTCTGAGTGGCAACTTTAATTTGTCTCATTTGGATAAATGTGTAAAGGAACTCCAATCATCCTTCCTGGTGATTTACCAGATAACTCATATTTTGAGTAATTAGTAGTTTGTATAGAATTGGATGATAAATGGTTGGGTTAGTGAATATACAGCAAAATAACATCCATTATAATGTCAATATGTTGCACTTTATGTCCACTGCAAAATTCACCCATTTAATAAATATACACTTACTAGACATTCATGTGTCAGATCATTTCATGGATGTTTGTAAAGCAGGCCTGGAAAGGTTCAGGATCTCATTTAACACTATTGCTGCATCCGAAATTGCTTACTTCCCTACTATATAGTACGCAAATAATGAGTAGTATGTCTGAATTCATAGTATTCGAAATTCCGTAGGCGAGAAGTACCTGGATGACCTACTGCTTCCGCCCGAATTCTATAAAAGGCATATCATGGACACTTTCCTATCCCATGAGGCTCCGGGAGAGGAGGCGTCATATTCGAAAAATGGCGGAAAATGGTGCTCATTTCAAGTGTAAGTACCTCAGAAAAAAAAAAAACATTGTTATTTGGGATTAAATTACACTTGTTTAACACAATCTAAAAAAAACAAACCGGATGACCTATTGAAAGTTTACATTTTCGTGCTGTTGTGATGACGCATGACACGTGACAACATCAATGTTGTACAGTACGTCCGAATTCCATTCATACTACCCCCATTCATACTATATAGAATGTTTTCAAGGTCGGGTAGTACGTTCATTTTTAAATGTAATAAAGCAGTATGCGATTTTGGACGCAGCATAACATTTTCTTACAACATTCTACTAACTTTATTTCGACCAAAATATTATGTTTTTTGACATGCTTACAGTACTATTCGAAGCATGTTAAAATGTCAATTTTTCATGTCATGATTACAATGTTATTTAAAGGTTACACAATGTTTTGACAACACTCTTCTGACATCATCTAACATTATTTGGGCATTTATTTTCAATATTCTAAAAACTTTAAATCGTCCAGTTTTCTTGCTTTAAAACTTTATCTAAAGTTTCTTACAACATTCTACTAACTTTATTTTCACCCATAATATACTGTAGCATGTTTGAATAATTAATTTTTAATATGAACATGTTCTTGTTATAATAAGGCAATGATTTTAAAGGTAACAAAAATGTTTCTTATAGGCTAACGATCAATCAGGACAAAATAATATCATAACAACTTCCAGAGAATGTTGTTCCCTCTTTAAGAAAATCGCAACCGTTATGGCGTATACTTACAGTAACGGTCAAAGCTGAGAAATCGACTTATTAGCGTTGTTTAACTTGTTAAAATGTATTAAAAGATGCTAAAAATGAAGAAATAGTAATTCTGTGATCTGCATCCTAAACGAACAGTTTTGGGTGAACAATATCTGTTGGTGAGTTGTTGAGCTTGTTACCTATTTAGTATCATTAGATAACTGATTTTATCTCGTCAGATTATGAATTATTCTGTAAAATTGAATATTATAATGACAAATGACCAAGATTTCGTGTGAATATGGGTTTTCAATGTTTTAAGAGAACAGTTATGATCAGTTTTGGGGGTAACGCATTACAAGTAACGCGAGTTACGTGATAATATTACTTTTTCCAAGTAACTAGTCTGGTAACGCATTACTTTTTAATTTTAGAGTTACTTTTTCAAAAAGAATAACGCGTTACTTTGTTTTCTTATTTAATGACTGACGAGTCTCCTGACTCCATGTTGGGAGGAATCAGAAATACAGAGTATTGTGTGCTGTGTGTGAATACAGTGTAGTTCTTGACTAAATGCGAATGTGCTTTAATTCATCTCACTCTCAAAAAATTGATTTAAGATTCATCAACATTTGTTAATATAAACTCAGATCATGACGCAAACTTGCAATAATTTAATTACACAAATGTATCTAATCTAATTTTTAATCTAATCAATGTCTTTGCTGCTGACCTTTTATGACCCAGTTCAAGTTACAAGCAAAAATGACTGTGCTTTTTTTAAGCTAAAGAGATTTGAACTTAATCCTGTATTCTAATTTACAGATGTGAATTAGCTTTTTCTTCAGCCTGAGGTTTATTTGTGACACTTTTTGGTGTGTTTTTATATTTGCTATAAATTATTTTATTTTTACATTTGCTATAAACTTCTGGTGCGCGTGCGCAGAGTGGCGCATACAGTTCGCCTTTCCCTACAGTAAGCCTAGGCTATATGTTGCTTAATCTTTTTTTTTTTTTTTCAAAATGTAATTATTTAAGGCCATTTTAATCTAGTTTTAGAATATTATATATTATTTTTAAATTAGAAAATATATAAATATGATTAAGCCACAATTATGTATCTTATTAAACGTGTGTGTTTTAACAAGTATAGTAAAATAGTTTATATATAGGCTTCTGAGATTTTTGGAGCTGTGCGCATCAAAATGACTCCTCCTTCAGACACACACACACACACACACAGACAGAGAGAGAGAGTGAACTCCGCGCGTCTCTCGCGCTGTGTTCGTCAGTCTCGCGTTCAGCGCGTGCGGAGAAACAGCAGCTCCGCTCGTTTCCTCGAGGAGTGATGTGATTGACTTCTGCTCTTCTTCAGGAGGAACCGACACTTCGAGAGGAGACGCCACAGACAGGAGGAGAACCGGACAGAACCGAACAGTTCCTGCGCGCGGAGCGATGGATTCTTCTGCTCGGCGCTCGCGAGGAAACACAGGTGCGTTTCTGTCACCTGCACAGCAGTCATTATAGAGAGACGCGCGCGATTTTCCTCGTCTCTGGTCTCGTCAGAATTGCTTTAATTGTTTGTCTTACACTGGAACGAGCGCTGTTAAAAGTACTGAGGTGGTAACACACAGTGATGGCATCGGAATACTCTGCTTCTGGTCATAATGGTTCTGAACTACAGTGGCTTGCGTGGTTCTTCAGTGTTTGGAAAGAAATGCAATGGTACTATCAATAGTAGAGAGGTTACAGTATCCGAGCGAGAATCGCGCAGAGGTCATGATTGCTTCGTATTAATTGCTAGCAGTAGTACTGTACTTTGATATATATGTATAATAATTTCCACATGTGTGTGCCATGGTATTTGCATGGTACTCCAATATATTACCATGCTATGAAATAATACATATGCTGTAGTACCCTTGGCACAGTATCCCAAAACACTGTAAATTATTTATTTTCTATTAATTTGTTTTGCTGAGGTCATAGTTGTTTAGTATCAATACAAGAAAGTATTTTGTACCGGGGTGCAGTGATGGTATTACCATGGTACCTTGAAATTATTACCATGTCCATGTGCCTTTGCATTTGCATGGTAATTTAATCTATGTACAGGCATTTTGCATAGGCCATGATTGTTTTGTATTAATACTGATTAGAAAGGGGTGTTATAATACCATGGTACTTGGTATATTTGGTATGGTACTCCAATATATGTAAAGAAACAACACAGCACTGGCAAAAAAATGTGGTAAATTCAAGGTGCAGGATCAGAAAACCATTGTAAATCACTTTCTTAAAAATATTTTTTTTTTCCAGTTAATACTTAGTGTAGCAGTACCATGGTAAAGTGATGGTCATACCGTGGTACTTTTTGTTTGTATAGTATTTGTTTTAAGGTGCTTAAAATAATACAACATGATATTACAATGGTACCATGCACAAAACAGCCTTTGTCAATTATTGTTTTTTATGTTTATCTTTTCTGTAAAAAGCACTTTGGCAGTACAGATGGTGTCACATTTTTGGATATATATGAATGATTGTTATACAGTACGTGCCATCGTACTCCAAAGGAACTCAAAAATGCATGCTAGAGCTCCTCTAAAAAGCACGTTTTTATACTGAACTGCACAACTATCTGCATATAAATGTGGTAAATAAGTACAACGTTTAAATTATTTTTTGTCTTGCAATGCAAGTGAACATCTTTTGAATGAAACAATGACTTCTTCATATAAATGAGGATTTCACATTCATGCATATAAAGGATCAGTATGAAGGCTTTTTGTTTTGTTTGCCTTTGGTAGGTGCAGTAGGGCACTTAAGGGATTTCTTATAGCTATGCCAGTTCAGCAAACCTGTGCAAGTGAACTGAAACGCTTCATGAAAATCATTTGAAACTTGTGCGAATGATTTGATATCATAAGATATTGAACCTACAGTCTGGTATTGAGCATTGCAGTTGAGCAAGTGCATTATTTTAGATGCTTTTTTGCTGCTTTATTAATGTCTCTGGAATTCATCGGCGTGTAATTGAAACCTGGATTGTTGTGGCGCTTTGTCTCGGGCTGCTATTTAAGGAAAAGCAGACGCAGTATTCCCGCGCCAATCCCTCACGCCTCTGAGTCCATCCGATAGTTTACTCGGAGCCATTCATCACACAGGTAGAGGCGATACGCACTGCATCAATTCTCATTTGCAGGGTGCATTCGGTTTAGCCCTGTCTCATTGTTTAAGTCCAACCCGATTAGACGGGTCGCGATGTGAAGTTTAACCGTTAGTGGCAAGAGAACAGGAATAGATATTATAGACAGCCCATTCAATACTCCTCTGCAGAGTCTCTCCTGGCCCGTAACCCGCTGTCATCCTATATTGAGCTGTTTAAGAAAGGCTGAGTTTGGTTCGGGGCGTTTTGCCACAGGCCAACTGATTCACCTTTAATTAAAAGAACGAGGTGCTGTTTATTTTTGGATTCCCTGCGGCTCGTCTCGGGAAGCCTGGCGGCTCGTGCAATTTTTACAGGAGCAGGTTTTCAATTAAGTGCCAATGTTTTGGATTGCCTGGGCACTAGAGATCCCGATCAGGTGGCTGTAATGCGACTGTAATCGTACAGATTCCCTGCCTGTGATTCATTTGTAGCTGAAAGCACTAGACTTGATCTGTCTCCGGGGAAAGCGTTAAACCGAGACGAGCGTCCCAGCGGATACGAGACCTCCACGAGTCGACTAAATGCTTGATGCACGCAGCTGTTGTGAATGCTGTAGGAATGCTTCAGATGTCCAACGCTTTGGCACAAAGAAAGCAAACATGGCTGCGCTTCAAAGTCATGGCTTATCATCATACACAGCTGCTGATTTGACTAAACAAGACTATTGACAACATAAAGGCTGTTTTTAGGGTTGTATATCGAACCCACTATTGCGTTAGACTTCAATTTTGGCCGGATTATTGCTTAAAACGGTTGGCCAAGGATGTAGTTGTGCGGGCCAAGCGACAAACCGAACTGAGTAAACTTTACTCATTATTTTTATGCTTCACAGTTTGGCGTTTCTCCTGTTTTGTTTGCTTGGAGAGAATGAAAGAGTGTCAGAATTGACATCAGGGGAAAAATGAATCGCATTTACTTTATTAGATTAAAAGTTTAGAGATTAGACGTGCTAATTACCTAATTACTGAGTGAAATTTGCTGCGTTTAAAAGAACACGCGGCGCTGAATTGAAAACGGCAACAAATGTGCTTCTCTGTAAGACGTGATTAGAGAGTGAAATGCATTAATAATGCCAGCACGAACATAAAGATGCAAAGCTCTGCGTCCTTGATAAGATCAAATACTAATCCTTGCGAGTTCTTTTGGATTCATTCGAATGGAATATTTGTTTTGTTTTTTCATAATCGGCTCTCATTTTCTCTTCCGTTCCGACAGAGACAGCTCAGAAGCGATATTAATATTTGATGAGATTGTGTTAGTTGAATTAAAGGAGTAAAATTGCTAGCTGAGGGAATGGCACATTGTTAAGCATGTAAATGTATTCTCCTCTTTTTGGGAGAGAAAATCTAGACATCTTTCCCCTCAGGAGGTCCACAAGCTATCGTGGTAACACGCACGGCTTTAATGCGTGCCAGATTCAATCTGCAGGCCTTAATGTCTGCTGATAATTAATATTCTCCTGCTGGAGTTAGGACGTACAGTTGTTATAGGAGCAGATTGTGTTCGGAGGCTGTTGGGGAGCTCGCGGTCCAGATGTCTGCGGAAATCTTGCCAGCCTTTGTATTATTTCCACTGTTTGAGCTCGTGCCTGCTTAGAAAATTGCAGGTAAGTTTCACTCTTGGGTGAAACTGACAATGAAAGGTGGTACTTCAGTTCAGAATCAAAATAGGGAATAGCGTTTTGCATGAAGAAAATGCAGAAATTAAATACTAGCATGAAGGGGTTTCTGCAGGTCTTCAAAAGTCTTAATTAGCCCTAAAAAAGTTCTTAAATCACAGCAGAAAAGTCTGTTCCATGCGTTGCAAAATGAGTAATGTCTTTCTTTGTGTGTGTGTATTAGAATAGGTTTGTTGCTGCTTATTAATAGTTTGTGATATAGTTGGTAATTTAGGTATTGGGTAGGATTAGGATTAATAATTGTAGAATAAGGCATTAATATGTGCTTGATTAGCACTAATAAATGGCTAGTAATATGCATACCAATAAACAAGTTATGGATGTAACTGTAAAATAAAGTGTTACCGAAATTATATATTGCATTAGCAAAATGCTTTGTCGGTGGATCATGAAACGGGTATCAGGAAGACCTTAAATTTGATAAGAAAGTCTTGAATTCATAAAATTGTGTTAAATATTTAGTGCAAAAAATTTAAATCCTTACATTAGATTACATTAGTCTTAAATTCATAAAATTGTGACATTAAATGTTGCATGCATCTTGTGTTTTTATTTTCTTATACGAATATCTAAACGAATATCTAATCATCCTTACATTTACTTGATAATGCAGATGTAAAATCATGACAAATTGAACAAAATGATGTCATTACATGCATAAAACAAGCTCAAATATGTCAACAGGGTATGAATGAGTTTTAAAATGTTTTTTCTGAGCCAACTGGCAGATATTTGTTCTTGTCTTAATCATAAACTCTCTTCTAAGACTCCTTATTTTATGTCATTTTGCTTTTCAAGTGAATAGACATTTGCATTTCAGATATTTCCATTTATTCCTCACATTTTCTTTACTTGGTCTTACAGCACGTCTTTAAAAACCCTGGTATCAATGTTTCATGTTTGAAATAATAAATCATTATTTTATTTGCGTTACAGTAATGAGAGTGTAAAGTAGTATCGAGGGTAAAATATGCTCAGCTGGCCTGAAAATCAAAGAATATGACAATGCAGGGTCCTAAAATAGGCATCATTTTCTTTGTGCGTAATATCATTTGGTGTATTTTTCTTGGTCGGGGTGAAATATGATCTGGACGTGTTTATGACAGGTTTCGTGAGATTCGCCTCATTTAGCTCATTTTGCATCGGAACGAGAGGGACTACACCCTAAATGAATAATACATCAAAATATTCCAGCGCAAAAAGAATGAAATGTTCTCGCACCTGCCAGACTTCTGGAAGGATTCTGCTGCGACGGGCACAGAGCTGGGTAATATGCCATGACTAGAGGAGTCATTTGTCACGGGCGCGTGAGCCGCTTGCTGCTGGCGATGTGTAAGTCATGCGACGCCCGCAGGCCAGACACGTCAAGGCTCTCAGCTGAGTTTTGTTCTGAGACTTATTGAACTCTCTTTTATATGGTTAATGCTGAACTGGGCAAATACAGATTAGCCCCTGAGGGATGTGCTTTGCTTTTCCTCTCAGATCTAACAGTGCTTAAAGGCTGTCTTTGTCTGGACCCAATTCTCTGACTTATGGACCCAAAAGAAGCTCGAAGGGAGTCGAGTTCTGTGCACCTTGCTGTTTTTAGACAACAAAGTCTGCAAGACTGTCAGAGCAACGGTTGATCGGGGTAAATATACCCAGCACCAGTTTTTTGGAAGTTGATTTTGCGCTGTTCATCAAGTGATGGCCGGTGTTGCCAGATTGGGAGGATTCCCACCCAACTGTTGAGTTCGGATTTGATTGAGAGGTTCAAAATCAGTTTGGACCCGATATCTGGAACGGTTTTGGGTCAGTTTGTTATTTTATATTTTAATCAGTTGACAAACAAACCAAAGTCACCTTTATGTTATGATCCAGGGAATAAATTTAGGTTAAAAAAGCATTGAGTTTTCATTAAAATGTCCAAATTTCTTTTCACAAATATAACGTTATTTAAAGGTTGCAAACATGTTTCTTACAACATGTATCTGATTTTAACGTTGTTTAAAAGTTACAAAAATGTTTTTGACAACATTCTATAATGTCATTTATTTTTAGTATTTTAAAAACATTCAAACATCCTGTTTTCTTGTCATGATTATAACATTAGGTTACAGACACATTTCTTAAAACTAATTTTTCACCCTAAAATATAATGTTTATTGAATATAAAAATGTTTTTTGTTTTTTATTCTAAGAATGTTGATCTCAGAATGTTTTATTTTATGTAACTAGATGATTTTAGCACTGCCAAACTATTGCTTATTCCAATCACTTATACTGGGCTTTTTAATTTCTTTGTCTGTACTTGAACGGGCTCATTTGTGCTGTTGACATTGAACAAAAGTATGCAAATATTGTACATACTTTTTCCCCTCATATTCGCTAATTTATTGTACTTTATTTGTCATGTTTTGACCCGTTTTCCTGTTATATTGTTCTCCTGTATGGAAAATTGCTTCATTTTTATAGTTTTGTTTTGTAACTCATTTAAAGGATGTAAAAACTGTGCTTATTAACCTTGGTTGGCATGGAAATAGAATTCTGTCACATTTTTTGGCAATGAATATTTTGGGTTTTTCTTGGAGAGGGCTGAAAAAAAAAAAAAAAGAAGCTGGCCCAATCTGGCAACACTCGTGAAGACCCAACATGTAACCATTGGGACATGCAAACATGAAAATGTCTTAATATTACCATAAACTGCATATGCCTAACAGTATGCACATGATTAAAAATGACTTGAATTTCATTGCTTTCAGCCTGTTGGGAACTCGAAACTGAAAGTTGCTGGCACTTGCGTGTGCTGGGGAAGATTTCCCTGCTTTTGCATGTTAAACTTTTTCCCTCCCCATCCCACATATTAACATAGCCATACATGTCTTTAAAAGTTTGGCCTAGATTCGGCTCATTTGGTGCCCGCTGAGACTCCGCGTGAACTCTTTCTGTTAAATTGGCTCAGATGTAGATGGATGGGATCAGTCGGAGCAGATTCCTGATTAGCCCTTTAGGGAAAATGGAAGGATTAGCTACAGTGCTACGCTTCATCTCCGTCCGTCTCACAAGCCTCCCGAACCTAACGACATCATTGTCTTTAATAGCTGCGAGACGTATCTGCGTACTACAAGCTAATTCTGCAAGTCTCCCAGGATGTCGTTTATTAGTCAAGTAGACATTAGGATTTTAAAGCTGGTTATCTAGCGTCTTTAGCACTGTTTGGTTATGCGTTGTTCACTTCATGTCTAGTTCATATATAATACAAAACTCAATATAAGTTACAGCGCATGCATAACTAGGCTAATGCATAGATTTGCATATTTGAGACTAACTGCATTATTCATGAGAGCACAGAGGTTTTTTTCTTTACCACCTTCACCTTTGTACGCAGAGATGGGAATATTGTTTTAAAACACCCAAAGTGAATTATTTTGATGTTTGGTTAATTAATGGCACTTGTGCTTCAGAATTATGTGAGGGAGTTTTTAGGCTGTATTGAATGTGGTAAAAGAGAAAAGTAATAAAAAGACTCACACATCGTCGTCGTAGGCGGCGGTTGTTGGGGGGGGGGTTGTTTAGTTGTAACTAAAACACCAAGCCCCGCCCCACGACTGACAAAAATAACAGTGTTTGCGCGAGTAGGTGAGAGAAGATCGAGCGCAGGGATGATCGCGTGCGTGTGCTTGAATTGCGTGCGGATGACACATCAAGCGCGCCAGCGAGGGTTTGAATTGCACTCGCTGCCCCATTTCTTCTTCTTTACATCTGTTTTCCTCTCGCGGAAATGATTTACCGTGCTCGCCAGCATCACTGGTGCGCTCGCTTATTAATGGCATAGATTTGCCGCCATAAATTGTGTTTTTCGCACGTTGGTTGCTGCTGCGGCGGGGCGGAGCATCGCGATGCCGGCTCAGCATCGTGATGTGTATCGGTCATCGGCGATGGACGATGGCATCGTCTATCGACCCAACCCTATTGTTTATTTAAGACGTCATGTCTAAGTTAAAATATTCAACTTTTAAAGCCAAATTTTGGGACGAGAGTTGTTCTGGTTGCATATTTTTTTTCACTTTGTTTAGCTGTTTTTAAATGCAAAATTGTTGTATGAGAACACCCTTAGTCTTTATCTGCCCTAAATAGTATTAAAAATTACTAGTATCACTTAGCATTTAGGATGGATTGCATGCACACTGGGCTGCAGGCACTTTATTAATGGATCATTGAATCAATGACTCAAATGATTTGTTCAAAAATCATTGCATTGTTTCTCTGAGGTGCACAAAATATCTGACCTGGCTTTGTTTGGAACTGTTTTAATTGGTGAAAACGATTGCGTCTAAAATGCAACTCACTTAATTGCGTGGTGGCACCCAAACTTTGGAATTCACTTTCCCTGGCACTCAGGACAGTCACCTCTTTCACTGAATTACAATCAAAACTATCACAAATTTGCATTGTGTAATAGTCCCGTTTGTTTTCTATGTCTATGTCTTTACTACATAATCTGTTTTTGTGTTATATGCAACTGCATTATCTTGTTACAGAGTTGGACACATGTCCAATGTCTGTTGAAATGGTTTCTTGTAATGAGTATTTGTGTAGTGGTGTACCTTGTACAGTGTCCTTGAGCTTTGGAAAAGGTGCTATATAAATGAAACCTGTTATATTATTATTAATTCAATTCAATTCAATTCAGATTTATTTGTATAGCGCTTTTCATGATACATGTCATTCCAAAGTAATGTTTTACAGTATGTGTAGTAGTAGTTTGTATTATTAATAATGTTAACTTCTTGTTTGTTGAACTGCTCTATAAAATCAGTATCCTATATTTGGGAAAATGCTACTCTCGCTTTTACGTTATTGTATCTTGTGTCTTATTGTATTTGTCATCTGTGCAACTTTTGCGTGGATAGCTTGACCGCAAATCCTGCACACCACTTCAGACGTATCTCGTGGCTGTCCGCTTTCATTCGGGATAGGTGAATTTGCACCTTTTTTACCAACCAAGTTTATCGACGCCATTATAACCACACAGATCACTGTGCCTTTTCATGCCAGAGTCCCGCGGAAAAAGTGATTGACAGGTGGTAATTTGTGTGTAACTTATCTTTATTTATTTATGGTTTGGTTATGGGTAAAATGCGGGTCAGGTAGTGGAAACGGTAGGCTACAATTAATTAATTCGTTATGAATTATTTAACAACAACCATCCTGACGCCTACGACGATGATGCCATCGTTCATCGCGATGTTTGACATTAGACATCGTACGATGGCAAATTGTTAACAATTGCAAACAATTAAGACGTTGCCTTATGCCAGATATTATTTTCTAGTCTGCTGCTTAATCTGTATTGGACTGTTCACCATTCACTGTCATTTTACATAAAAATAAATGAAATCAAGCAGGTTTAGAATGACACGAGTGTGGGTAGACAATGACAGAATGTTTATTTTTGGGTGAACCGTCCCTTTAAAGAACCAATACTGAAATCGGAAGCAGAATCATTACCTTCCCAGCGATTCCCATCCCTGCAGTGCATCTGGATAAGTGTATTGATTGCATTCCCTCACATAATCCCCCTTAAACTCACCCGGCATCAGATGATCGCACATGAGCCGCGCTGATGAGACAGGCTCATTAATGCTATATGTATTCCGATGAGGCTTCCTGGATGTGCGCCTCGGAGTGACGGCTTTGTGCTTTCTTCTGTTCAATTTGCTGTCATTTTGGAATAATTGGACGCTGGTGCGTTTGGAGTGCAGTTTGAGAGGGAGTTGTTCAATATGAGGCTTTTGACACCTAATTTAAAATATTTTTTCATCATAAATTTCGAGGCTGATGCATTATGGGGGTGAATTTATCATTCCACTTGATGAGCGTAAAGACATTTATTCATGGCATTCGTTCTCTTAGGATCAGAATGAAAGCTTTTTTTACAGCATGTTGTGTTGCTCTTTATTTCACCCTACAAGAGCGAAGCCGGTGTTGTTATTCAGCTACACAATTAGACAATAGATGTGTGTTTAATGGCTCGGTTTCTCCAATACCTGCGAGAGGCGGGAGCCAAAATATTGTTCTAGTGTTGCAGTGTTTAGTACTGCACAGTGTGAAATGAAATTACCCCGAGATTAAAGCTCATAGAAACAGCAGTCATTTGATTTCGCGGCTTACTTTATTATGCTCCACGTCTTAGATTTTCCATTCGGCGTTACTGGATTCATTATTTATTATTTTTCTGTTTTGTTTCCAGGCTTTCATAAAAGGTTTTTTTTTTCATGCAACGGTGGAGAAAGTACAACTCAGAAGTAGTTTTTTTTCCCTCTGCCTCACCAGCATCAGAGGTGGAGGTGCTTCACTCGAGAGGAAACTTTTAAAGTGCTCAAGTAAGAACTAATAAGGTTGTGCTTGAGCAGCGGCATAAGGGTCAGGTTTTTATTAGAGGTGCTTGTACTTAGAGATTTGAATAGACCCTTAACCCATAGTATTACATGTTTCTAAAGTGTAGTCCATTTTTTGTAGAACACCGTGTTTTCTACAGACGTGCTGATTTTAGTAAGGGCTTCTTTTAAGAAGCTGTGGCAAGTTTAAAATATTCAGGTGCCCCAAGGATCTTGTATTTATTTATTTCTTTTGTGCTTTGTACAGCTGTTGTGTTGTGTATGAAAACACTTATCTGAACTGAATCTGAATGCTGAACAAGTGTAAATCAATATGAGTCAGGTAAAAAAAAAATACAACCTTACATTTTGTCAATCACGTTTACAACTCTCATCCATCATAAAAAAAAACAAAAAAACATTCTCTGCAATTTTGTATCCGTAGCAAGCATTTTGATAGTCCAAAACATCCTGTATCAGGACAATGTTTATGGAACATTATTATACCTTTATTAGTATTTGATGTACTATATGTAGAAAATGTTTTAAAATATAATTTAGGAAGGTCCTCATGATGTTTTTGTACTTGATGACCATTATACGAAACATTTTTGCAAACTTTAAATAAAGTGATAATCCCAAAACTTGATGCTTAATATTTTTAGAATTTTAAATATACATGTAATGTTTTAGTTAAAATATAATTCGTAGAATGTTGTAGGAAGCATTTTTGTAACCTTTAAAGGGGTCATTCGGTGCTACAGGCTACAAGCTGTTTGGACTGAGATGTGTGTTGGGAGTGTGTGTGCACAGCCACCCTACAATGATAAAGATCCACCAGTAGTTTTCTTTTTATGTAATAAAAATAAGTTGCCCCTTCTGAAATCAAGTCATTCTCAAATGCATGTCGGACTGGCGTCACACAGACAGAGGCCACTCCCACAATAGTTGATTGACAGCAGCGTGTCACACAGACTGAACTGGTGTCTT
>JAUMHQ010000070.1:22150154-22166674 GCA_032361165.1 Enteromius paludinosus
GTGGTATTGTCCTACACTGACCCTACACCTAAACCTACCCCTTACAGGAAACACAACACACTTTTACATTCTCAAAATACTTAATTCTGTGTGATTTATAAGCTTGTTTCCTCATGGAGACCTAATAAATGTCCCCTAATAAGGTCAAAATGGTATTTCATGGTATTCCTGTCTTTGTGGGACAATTGGTCCCCATAACGTGATAAATACCAAGTGCACACACACACACACACGTTGTTATTTGTCACAAAACACACTCGCACACACACACTCAAACTCACACACACTCTTGCACACACACACATTGGCATTAAACGTACACAAACTGACAAACACACACATATTACACTTTTGTATTTTATGCTGCCAGACTAGTCAAGTGTTGAATGATGACTGTTTGTTTGAAATGATAATTATCATATCATGTGTTTGAGTAGCTTTTATCACGTTCAGCACAGGTACTATGCATCATTTTAACCGATAGTAATTACATCAATAAGTATGAAGATATTTTGTAAATTTCCTACTATAAATATATCAAAATCAAATTTCTGATTAATATGCATTTATAAGACATTTTTTTGCACCCTCAGATTCCAGATTTTCACATTTCAAAGTTGTATTTCGGCCTGATACTGTAAAAATGGACCCCTATATGTTTTGTGCTGCAGGGTCACATATTTTTAATTAATACATTATTATCATAGCATATAATATTTCTTAAAATACAGTTTGTTGGCCTGAAATACTTGCGGTCTGTACATTCAGTCTCCACTGGCAGGTGAAACAAACTCAATTTGCTGCCCTGCACTCCCTCACAGCTCAAAACTGAACGCATCCCGTCTCTTTTCCTCCGAGGCACAGCTTTGTTTACAGCTCTGATGAATTCAGAGCGTCACGATGGATCCGTCCCATCAGCTGGCAGCCGCGGCCCTCACAGACGGCTCTGGCTCTGCTAGCTTTATCCGTAGCGTTTACTGAGTACATATTTACGAGCGCACGGCTCCTGCTAGAATAGAGGTGGGTTTGCGGGATGCCTGAGCAAACAGGAGCGGCGGAAACTGGATTAGTGACACATTAATGCCTGTATCTGTGTGATCCCAGCTGCAAAGATGTACGCAATATCAAACAATCGTGTCTCGCAGGACTCGGCTCCGAAATGCACTCGTCCTCCTCTAACGCTGCGTGTTCACTTAAGCATAATTGTGTCCTCTGAGCAAATATTGCACACTGTTACTACTTCATTTGCCAGTATCCCTTAAATTTTGCACTTTTAGGGCACCATTGATGGCGAATCACCGTTAATTCGTTTCTTCAGTCGCTCTACAGTTGAGGTCAAAAGTTTACACCCCCTTTCAAAATCTGCAAAATGTTAGTTATTTTACCAAAATGCATTTTATTGTTCCTTTAGTTCTGACCTGAATGAGAAATTTCACCTAAAAACTGTTTACATATAGTCCATAAGAGAAAATAATAGTTAAAATGAACCTTTTCTTTTAATTCTTAATACTGTATTGTTCACTGGTTGATCCACAGTTGTGCTTTTGTGTTTATTGATAGTTGTTTATGAGTCCCTTGTTTGTCCTGAACAGTTTAAACTGCCTGCTGTTCTTCAGAAAGTTTTCAGCTGCCAGCATACTTTTGAACAGAATGAACAATGTATATTTTTCCCTTCTGGAGCATCAGTAGGCCTTCTGCAGAACCTTCTGTTATAGCTGCATATGAGTCCCTCAGTTGTCTAATTGTCCAAAATCATACAACTGTATGTATTATCAGCCTCATTAATGATCTGATGGGCCTCATCAAAAATTAACACCTCACGGCCATTTATCTGAAGCAGCTCTAGTTTTTATTCAATCAAGTCATTCATTCATTATGCATGTGTGTGTGTGTCTCGGGGTGAGTGAGAAAGAGAAATGGACTGAATAAATGAGAAAAACATAGGAAACGACTGTTTAAAGAGAGATGAGAACAAGATGCTAAATGTGCAATTACGCAAACCTGAGCAGCACTAATCATTTACTTCTGAACTAGAGGCGATTCAAAGACGAGGCGTGTTTTCTGAAGATAATGCGAGCAGCGTGAGCCTGAAGAATAACTCTCCCGCAGAAGTGGAAAAGTGTAAATTTAAGGAGAAAAAAAACATTTACTCAAACCAATTTGCAGTCTGGTAGTTTTAGGTGGTTGCTACGCAGTTGCTAAGGTGTTCAGAATGGTTTTTGTTGCATTGCTCTTCAGTTGCTAAATGCGTTGTAAGTTGCTTTTGGGATATTGTTGGTGGCCTGTTGTTTACAGGCCTAGGCCCCCAAATTGAATTCTTTTTGCAAAGTCTCCCATCTCAACATTTGAAAAGGCTGCTGCGTATTTTTATTTGCATGTTGGTGTAGAAATTGCTAGTATGCCAATGGTCAATGGTATTTTTGAACAAAACATATTGCAATAATATATTTTATTTACAACTGTAAAAAATCCTTTTCATGGTGAATAAAGACGAAATAGTTTTTATAAATATCTGCAAAATGTTATTTTAAAATTTTTATTAAAATTTTAAATGTATTTTATTAGTTAATTTTTTTTAAATGTATAATAAAAAAAAAGTAGTATTTATTTTTAATGCTGATGTTTTTCAAACTTTGTAATGCAAATGTAAATGATGTGCAGAAGTTTAGTACTTTGCAATGAGTGTTTATTCAGTAGTAGTAGTAATTATAATAATAAATACAGCTGCGAGCAGCAATTATCAGGGTTCGGGCATTGTTAAGGCCTTTGAGGTTGTATAAGGCAACCTGAATGTATGACTGATACTGAAGCACATCGAAAATGGACAATAGGCTCTCTCACACATACACACACACACAGAGACGGAAATGAAATGGTTAAACTATTATATTAATACAAACACAGACACACACACATACACAGGCATACGTTCAGGAACATTGTGTTGCAATGTTAGATATTTGAAAAAAATGAAAGGTGACAGTTATTGCAAGGTTTCACTGTAATGATTATCTGGAAAATCACTGCTAGAGCAAGCTCCTGATTAAATAACATGGTGCGAATTTTTGCCAAAGTTCAGATTTTTCAACTTTAGCGTTTCGCACAAATCACGCGTGAAACGCGCCATTTGCGTTGCTTAATTCGCACGATCCGCGCCGCTGGATGTCTAATCGCGTCTTTGCTTTGACTTACCATGTATATCACTCGCGCTTAACGCTTCATACGCGTCTGGTGTGGACGCACGTTTAAGTGTTATAACTATTATAGTGTTTTTTGGTCAAAACGGTTTGATTGACATCATTATTCCCTGAGGCAAAGTTGTTCAGAACGATTAGATCTATGATATTATATGAAGATATAGTCTATAAGTGACTAAATGAGGGATTTAAGGTCATTTACTCCTTTTTTAATGGTTATAGTGCTACCTACAGTCTGAGCTCTATGAGTCTTTGCATGCATGCTAAGACGCATCTGTCACATGTTTTAACTCATTTTCATAAAGTTTTGTGTTTTTATTTAGGTTTTACAGGCTTCAGAGTATATATGGCAACGCACATTTGTTAATGTTATAGCAAACCAAAGTACAAAATTCAATATTTTTATATTTTTATAATTATTAATCTAGAAGGTCCATAGAATTGTTCTGTATTGGTTTGATCCAGATTGGACAAATGCCTGATACTAGTTTGCATAAGTAGGTTTTTAACATAACTGAAATTATTTCATGAATGATTTGATTGACAGTATTAGTCCGGGAGGCGAAGTTGTTTAGAATGAGGAGATCTATCATATGACACAAAGTTGTGTCAATATATGATGTTGTGAATATATGAACATGTTCTAAAACTTGAGGTTATTTTGTAGGAAAACTGTGTTTTTGAGATGTGTTTAGCTGTTATAGCACCACCTATTGTCCGATCTCCATGAAATTTGCATAATTGTTGAGTCATGTGACACATGTTTTTACCAAGTGTCGTAAAGTTTTGAGTTTTTTTTTGTTTTGTTTTTTCGTTTTATAGGCTTATTGGTTTACTTGACCACTCTCCTTTTCTAAATGAGCCAATTACAGCTAACCAAAGGACAAAATATTTTTGATAATTATTGATCTAGAGAGTCCACAGATTATTACCGCAGTGGTTTGATCTAGATTGAGCAAAAAAACAGGGACTAGTTCGTAAAAGTACGTTTTTAATATATTTGTTCAAAACTAATGAACAGTTTGATTGACAGCAATGGTTCTTGAGGCAAAGTTGCTCAGTATGAGGAGATCTATCAAATGATATGCAGATTGTGTGGGTGTGTCAAACACCAAAAAACTCATTAGCGACAACTAGTGGTCGATTCTTTCAAAATTCTTACAGACCATGAGTTGAACATGCCCTGCGAGTTTTGTTCCGATCGACCTCCGTTAACCTTGTCTAATAAGTCCTCAAACTTCTCAGATGTCCACAGATTATTTCTGCAGTGGTTTGCTTTCGATCGGGCGAAAAACCTAGAACTAGTTTGTAAAGGTGGGTTATGGATATAGCTCAATTTTGCGGGAAAATGGTGTGTCGTAGAGCAGAAATCCCCCCCAAAAATTAATAATATGCAAATTGCTAAATTCAGTTCATGGTCAGAAATTTTATTTGTTTATTTATTTGATTGTTAATTCATTTACCATTTGGTAGGTGTGGCAAAAATATTTAGACCCTGGTTTTAAAGTAATAATAATAAGAATAATATTATATATTTTTTTGTTTTGGGATCTGTAATAAGTATTTAATTGAGTATATTAGTTTAATTAATTCATTATTTAGATTTTTTTCCCCCCAATTCAGCTCCCATTAGTAGGTTTTTAATTTAGTATAATAATATTTAATGAACTATGATAATATTTTCCTGTAGTAGTAGTAGTAATTAGTTAAACATATTTTAAATAACATTCTTATTAAGTTATCACTCTATTAATTATTTATTTTAAACTCGTCTTTCTATAAATTTTTGGGTTTAGAGAAAATATTTCTTTCTAGACCATGAGTGCTGCAGGATTAATTACGTGCACAAGAGGTTTTGTTCAAATCATTAACACTAACTATGAACAATCATAATAGTGATGTTTGCATATTGAGGGGAGAGAATGTCATTTCCGAGTGCACTCGAGGTAATTAAACATCAGCGCTTTCAGATATTGACCACAGAGCAGGCTGTCTGAAAGAGAGATGCTTTAATCACAAAGCAAAGCGTGCCGGGGCATTTTCTGATATCTGCGGATGCTGGTGTTTTGTTTTTTCTCATGCAGATAAGCGCTTGGCCTCTCCTCTGCTAAACGAGCAGGAGTGTTGTGTTTCGAGATTCTGACCAGGAAAAGCACTAAGATGTTTCCAGCACAGACGGTTTAATTGATTTCTCTGGCTTTCTGACGGTGTGTGGAAAGGCACGTGATGGTGCTGTCGTATGGAGACGAGCGGAGGTGTTTTGTTTGAGTGTTTTCACTTGACTTGCTGTGGGGAAGCGGCCCGTCGCTCAACATTAGCCTCATGTGCGGCGTGTCGGAAATGATGGTGGAGTGATGGAATGGTTCTGCTCCCAAACCTTGCTCCCTGCCACCTTCACAGACTGCACTAGATAAACTGTTATTGCATTATCTAGATTGAAAGATTTAGTGATTCATTTGTATTGTAAGTGTTGTGTTCAGACAGCACAAGTGTCTAATTTAAAATGCACTGCACTGGCATCAACCATCAATCATAATCATACATTTTAGTCTGATTTTAGACTAAAATTGTTCATATTATTTGTTCATATTAAAGAAAAATCTATTTATTTTTCTGTTTCAGGGTTATTATAGGTATTTTTGTTGTTGTTGTTATTGTTATAATAACACTAAAATTAAAACTATAAAAAATGATTTACATTAAATCATCTTAATAATAATAATAATAATAATAATACAATAAAATAAAACAATTCTATTTCTCTTTTTAATATAGTTGAAATTAATGTCTTAAAATAACAAAAAAAAATGTGTGAGTATATATATATATATAAATTTTATTTAGTTAATCTTATTTTATTATTTTATTTAGTATAGTTAATACTAAATAAAAAAAATACTAAATAAAAAAAATACATTCAAATTTTAAAAAGATAAAAAGTTATCCATTTTATTAAAAAAATAATAATAATATCTTTGAAAGAAGGATCTTCTACTCATCAAGGCTGCGTTTGTCTTCTCAAAATTACAGTAAAAATCTAGAAATATTATGACATTTAAAACAGCTGTTTTCTGTGTAAATTTGTGTTAAATTGTAATTTATTTCTGTGATGTTCAGCTGTATTTTCAGCACCATTACTCCAGTCTTCAGTGTCACATGATCTTCAGAAATCAGAATAATAGAAATATTTCTGATTATGTTCAATGTTGAAAACAGTTGTGCTGATGAATATGTTCGCGGAAACTGTGATACATTTTATTTTTGAGGATTCTTTACTGAATACAAAGTTCAAAGAAACAGAATTGATTTGAAATGGTAAATATAAACATTATAAATGGTTTTACTGACACTTTTCATAAATTTGATGTGTAAAGTATTAATCTTACGCTAAATAAATGGTAGAAGACAAGCAATAGTGCCTTAGAATTTGGCCAAAACAAGGAATATCATCTAGGAAGCCTTGAAATGCTGTCTATATAGGGAGCTCGGTGGGTTTAGACAGAATATATCACATTAGTTTTATAGCTGCTCATGCCTGCTTTGGGGATTCTGACACATAACCTTCCTGTCACCGGCGGTGGCTTTACTGCGGTTTAACGCAGTAGCTTCTGGATAGAGTTATGCCACATCCTGAGTGTTTGGATCCTGCCGAGCTGATGACTGTCCTACAGAAGATCCTCTCATCTGCCACGAGAACATACAGGCGCTCTGCTGGAGTCACAGAGGGAGGTTTGACCGTCTGCTTCATTAACAGAGCAGCCCTCATGATCAGTTCTAGTGAAAACCAGCAGCTTACGTCTTCATTAACATGAGGAGCAGAGTACTGTTCAAACCCTTTAGAAACATTACCAGGGTTCAACATTAACCACTGAAAAAGTAAGCTATTAATTAATTAATAATTATTAATATTATTTAACAAAATGCAAAATACAGTTTGTTAGTGAGTAATAAATAGCCAATTTAGGATATTCAATTCAGGTTTATTTGTATATGGCTTTTAACTTTACAAACCATTGCTGAGCAGCTTTACAGAAAATGTACGTTTCTATTTGAAAGTTTCTACATTATATTTAGTAGTAGGTTATCAGTGGTGATTGTCCAGTTGATGTTTATATGGCAGAAATGTACAGTAAAAATCATGCAGTTAGATAATGACTTAATGAAACGCTGTGAACACTATTAACTGCATTATTATATGTGTTGCAATTCAATTTACAGCAAAATTAGGTCGTTTTCTATGTTGTTTGGAGGCTGGCATCATCTGAGGTCTTCTGAGGTGTTGGCATTATCTCTGCTCAGGTGTTTGGTCATCTCAAAGCTTTGTAAGGGTTGGATTTAGAAGCTTGAGTAATTACTAGTCACCTCAGGATGCCAGTACCAAGGAGCAAATAGAGAGACAATTAGCTGCAAAAGAATGATCATGTGCATTTGATCAGGTATAGATGAAGGTTATGAGATACATTATATAATGCGTGGCTAAAGAGTCCTATGTGATTAGAAGTTGCTGTCTAATATAACACCCAGATTTCTTGACTGGAGAGGAAGTTACAGTACATCCATCTGGTATGAAAATTTAATCCAAGAGATTCTGTGTACTGCTTTTTTGGTCCAATAAATGAAATCGTATCCGAATTTATTAGGATAAAATTATTGTTCATCCAGTCTTTTAAATTTGAGCACATTGAAGTTTCATCTGGTATTGTGTCATCAGCATAACGGTACAAACTAATCCTGTATTTTTTATAATATTACTAAGGGGTAACTTGTATATTGAAAATAGCAGAGGGCCTAGGATAGAACCTTGCAGCACTCCATACTTTACTGGTGATCACTGATGAGTCCCTGTTTAAATAGACAAAGTGACTCTGATTGGACAGGTTAGACCGAAACCTGCCCTTCAGTACCTGTAAGGTTTTGTAATCGATCTAGGAGTATGTCATGATGCAGGAGTGTCAAATGCAGCACTAAGATCAAGTAAAAGAGATGCATTCTTGGACTGATGCAAGTCATTTGTAATTTTTACAAGTACAGTTTCTGAGCTATGATGGGGCTTGAAACCTGACATGTACATACAATACATGATATGTATTTATTATTTATTTACTTATTTATTTTTGCAGGAAGAAGCAAAATTGAGCAGACACATATGTCTACATTTTTAGAAATAAACGGTATATTTACTAGGATCACTAGGATCTAGTTGTGGTTTCTTAAGAGGCCAGCTTGAATGGTTTTCAGACATGACCTAAAGATAACGATGAGTTTATAATATTGAGAAGCGGTTCTTCTGCTACAGGTAACAGGTCTTTCAGTAATTTAGTGATGGTGTCTGGTTATTTGTTAATCCAGCCACTGCTAAATAAAAACCTTCCAAGTTTGTTTTTCTCCATTTTCAGTGGTCTTCTCATATAGTTCTCGTGTATTTATGGGTACACATGTTGTAGAGAGAAATCAGGCAGGTTATTGGTGAATCTGTCTTTGCTGGTTGGAACAATAGTTCTACTCGGACAATAACGCAGAGCCATATAGGCCACAATGTAGTGGTGTACAGTAACATCATCTGTTTCTGTTATTAGTAGATATGACAATAAAGAAATAAAGAAATTTCTGTGCCAAGAAAATATTAAGTTTGAGCCCTAATTTCATAATAGGAGTTGTAGTAATAATAATAAAAATAACAATAATAATTACTATTATTATTATTATTATGGTTATTATTAAAAAAATAAGTGTCATGGTCAGTAATGAATATTTCTGACTTAATATTAAGTCTTTTTTCACATAAATACTCCTTTGGTAGTTGTGGAAAGAAAACATTAATTTTGGACCCTGATTTTAAACTATTATGACAAATAGAATAAGAATATGCACAGTGCTATTTCATGGTCAGTAATACATAGTTATCAATTAATATTAAGTATTTTTTCTGATTTTAAAGCAGCAATAAGCCATCATGACACCTGATATATTTAAATATTTTTAGATTATAATTGCCTGTAACATCTGTTTGTTTGGCCAGAAGTGCGTTCTCTTATATTGCCCTTTTTTAATCTATTGACAACTTTTACTGTAGATATGAAATTGTTTTCATTTACTTTTTAATGCATTGTATTTGCTGAAAGTTGAGTTTGTTAAGTTAAGGAGAATCAGAGAATGTTTTTTTTTTTTTTAAATACACATCTTAAAAGCCTTACTTTGACGTATTTCCGAGTGACGTACATCAAGACTGATTTTTGGACATTGAAAACAGATTTTTTTCTAAAACATATTACTCACAGTAAGACCAGGAAGATGCTATGAATTAAGTTAAGGTCTATTTCGATGCCTTTAAAGCCACAAAAGAGTTTAACAAGCTGAATGAATCTCATGTCCTTTCCTTTCTTTCCTCCGTCTTCCACCGTATAATGTAGGCGGTGGGGTTGTCTCGTTACACACTCATTCCTAAAATAGCTGAATATCCATCACCATCGCTAACTTTCACACGTTTCCTGGCTCATACCTGATTCTTCATCAGCGCTCGCAGATTCATCCCGAGCCTCCAACAGCCTTATTGCTCACACATCCCCTGTGCATTTCTTCTATTTTAAGTGTGTTATTGCCCACGTAAGGCTGATAACTGCTTTAGAGAAATGACACACTCTTTGTATTGTTCTGACACGTCGCTCTGAATACAACAGTAATTGATTTGCCTCCTAAAAACTCCAACATCGGTGCGAAGAGTTTCATATGCGCTGCATACAGATGCACTTATATTGTCTCGGCAGGTGCATAAATCTTTTTGGGTGCATTTCTTTATGATATTAAATGTAATATTTTGGCTTGAACTTCTCGCCACCTGGGGGCGTCACAATGACAATTACAGAGCAACTTGAGATGAAGCACACACACACACGCACACACACACACACTTCAGCACATTTTAATACGTTCCGTCCCTCCCGAGTGTGGCAATGCAGAATAGACGGTTTGCAATTCAAATGAAAAATGCTATTTTCAACACTGAGCTGTGTTTTATATTCGCCCTTAAACCATTTCAGCAGAGGAAAACCAATTACATGAGCTGCTGAAAAATAATGCAAAGCCTAATAAAAAATGCAAATTCATTTGGCAGGTTTGCCTCCTAAGTGGAGCTTTTTTCTTGTAAAAAGATTTGTTTTCGCTCCTGTACACTTTTAGTTGCTGGATTGTTTGTTGTTGCAATTGCTTGGAGTCAAATCTAGCATTTTCAGACATCAAATGCACGCTTGCAACACGAAGGCATCGCAATATGTTGAAATTAACATAATTATGCGTTTGTGCATTTAGCAAATATTTTTATTTAAGTGAATTTCAAGCTATACTTTTTCATTAAATTCATGCATGCCTGTGATCTCAGCTAGCAATTTGCTCTACTCTCCATAATGCTATATATGATATGATGAATCTATTTTGACACTAAAATGCTACTTCTCAAGCATGCAACGTCTTTATATGCTTATTAAGATGGTGTTGTTAGATTAGCCGCATCCTAATGTCAGCTGTCGGTTGAAATATGGTGTTATGAAGACAAACTTTGACAAATTCTGATGTCTTTAATGCATACAGATAACAAAGAAGCCACAAGTATTTCATGGTGACTTTTCAATGTTTTAAATTACCTTTAAGGCAATTAAGGTTTTTGTGCTAATTAGAGACACGTTGTTAAATTAGCTACAGTACGTCCTGATGTCAAAGGTCTATTGCAATCAATTTTAAGTTAGAAGTAGTTTATCAATCTAGAATGATTAAAATATTGTATGGAAGAGAATATAAATATGGTCATGTTTCATTCAGGACTGAAAAAAGCTATTTCTTGTTGTTTAATCTAATTATAAATGGACTATTTTATTCAATGTTTGTGTGTAATGCACTTTAAGAAGGAATTCAGAGGAAATATTATCAAAACCTGAATGAGTATATGTTTGCAAGTTGTTGATTTAATTAAGTTGCAAACGTTATTTTTGATCACTTGATCATTAAATCAATTTAATAGTGTGTGTAATTTAAACTTAAATGCTATTTTTAATGTGTAATTTGAGTTGAAATGGTCGTGGTAACTCAAAATTGGGCAGCTGATTTCTATAGTTCTATATAATAAAATTGTTGAACTTTTATGTTATGTGTGTATTTTCAGTAAAGAGAAAGACCTGCTACATTATCTGTCTTGTTTTTGTGGTTATCATTGTGCTGAAGAGTAGAGATTGTTGTTATGTTTGACATGTCAGTGATAATATATTGCTTAAATATATTACTAAAATTTGCATTTATGCTACTCATTAAGTTCTGCCAACTGAGTGTAGTTTGTTGGTTGAACAATTTCATTAGAAGCTGTTTTAGAAATTATTGTTATCTTAGCAATGTCCTAGCATCAAACTCTTTATGGTTACTATATAGATATCTTGTTTTGGCTATTTTTAAAGGCAGCATCTCTCCTTGATCTCTTGTAAATTCATTATGATAACAGATAAAGGGTGCGTTGAGAGACATATCGCGGGTATAAATATGCTTATTTTCATGCAATACAAAAAATAAAATAAAAAGGAATAGGGATGGGTAAAAAATATCGCTATTAATCGGTTCTCATTTTTACGGAACGATATCGATTCTTACATCCCAAGAAAGATTAGTCTGGCCTGTTATCAGTTAATGGACAGAACGTCCTATGCAATATATTGTGCTTTGGTAATTTTATTCTAAATATAATTCTGTCCATTGTAGTATTTAAACAATAAATGCCATTTTGGTGCTGTTTAATGTGAAGTGACAGATCACTGTAGCGCCTCAGTTCAACAGACACACATGAACCCATCGTCTCCTCCACATTAATATCAGTTTCAGCAAATTAAACATGACTTACCACACGAAGGTAAGCTAAAATAAAGAGCACAACTTCACAATCTGCATCCTGTCTCATCAAATCAGTGTTTCAGCCACTCAGAGACTCAATATAACGTCTTGAAAACAATATGCAGGTAACATCACATTAAGGCTAACTCAGAAAAATATATTTTGTGACCCTAAACTCATCAGAGTTTTCGGTAAGTGGGAGAAAATATTCAAAATAAACTGTTTTTTTTTTCCATTTATCCATATTCTGAGGGGTTTTACTGAGGGGTTTATTCATGGTCCGTGGACCTTTGGATATTTTTTTTTTTTAAAGTATATTAAAAAGGGAAAAATTGCGAACGCATTGGCTTTATTAATTACACTGTAATTTTTTTGCTCATAAAGGTAAAAGTGGGCTCATACATCGTTCAGAACTGTAAAGGGTTTACTTTTATTTAACATAAAGTGCGCATAGCACGGTTTTCTGTTTCTATTTGGCATGCAAAAGAAATAAAATCATAATTAATGCATGGCTGGTTCAGTCATACAGAAATACGGGACATGGAAGGGGCCTATAATTAATTTGCTGCTGAAATATCAGGTCAGTCTTGAGCTCTCGTGGTACACACAGTGCGTACAGCCGTACACACACACACACACACACACACACACACATATATATATATATATAAATATATAGTGCAGTGCATCACGCAGCTTGCCACACAGATTTTAATAGGTGGTTATAATAAATCAGGTGGTGTGCTAAAGATGTAGGCTAGTATTTGTGAGTGCAGGTGCGAAGTAAATTAATATTTATGAGATAAACTAATATTTTAAGGGGTAGGTTACAGAATTTATTCATACACAAAAGAAAGCTCTGTCTGGGCTCTGCCTCAGTATGGTTTGTGTCAATCCATTTGTTTGTATGGCTGTTTGATGAAGAGAAAGATATCAAATGTAGTAGAAATAATAATCCTGTAGACTCTTATTATGTTTTATTGTGAGAAAAGTTGGAATTACCTTGTTTTCATTTTAATTCACTTGCACAATGGCTTCCATGATAAAACAAGATATCATATCCTAGACTAATGCTCTGTTCTGCAACTGTCTGAATGAAAGCATGTTTAATTCAACATGGTTTTCAGAGAAGTTGCAATACAACAGAAAAAAAGAAAGGGTTTGCAATTATTAATGTAATGAATCAGCTGGGGAAGTAGGGTGAAATCTAGTTAAATATTTTTTATGTTACTCTATTCACTGCAAAGGTGTAAAGAGCACCCGAAAACCAAATTACAAAGTACAAATTACTTACTGTAAAAATTACTCCATTACAAGTTACAAGTCACCAATTCCAATAAGACTTGAGTAAAAGTCTTAAAATCTTAAAGTCTTAAAAAGTCTTATCCGATTTTAAAACAACTTGAGTATTTTACTCGTAGCATAAAATAGACTCAAAGAACACCAAGAAATGTGAAAAACAAGAACAACAGTGCTCTGCGTTTAAGCCGTCCAAGCGCACACACACACAGCAGTGAGAAGTGATCAACCACACACACACACACCGTGAACACACACACGGAGCAGTTGGGGGAACGGTGTCTTGCTCAAGGGTCTCAACTCAGTCGTGGTATTGAAGGTGGTGAATAGCTACATATTTTTGTGAATACAGGGGGCCCAAAATCTATATTATTAAGGGGGTTCAGGAGCATACACCCCTGAGGAAATTTTTCCTGATTTTAAGCTCCTAAATTGGATATTAATATAGGTATAACAACAAGTCAGAAGGCAGTAATAGCATACATTATTTTCCAAGATAACAGATCCTTAAACATGAAAATTTTATTAAATGTTGCAATGAAAAAAATCCATTCTCTGCAAATAAAGAAGGTATAGTTTGTTAAATGTTAAGTTAATTCACATTTTTAATTCACACTGAGAGAAGTTTATCTTTTCCAATTTGTTTTCACAAATTATGGGCAATTCTACCTTTTATAAAGTGAGTGTTTTCTAAAAGTGTCCATTATTCTTATATTTGATTAGTGAAATAGAATATTAAGACATTTGTGCTGTTACCAAGCAAATTAAAGCAACGCAAAAGCTATTTCTGAAGTTGCATTTAGATGCATTTCGTCTCTCTGTTTAATCCAAAAATAATTAATTAATTAATTAATTGAACTGCAGTTACAAATGCATAAATATTGTTTTGATATATTACATTTTTAAACGTTAAATACTGATATTTTAAATCATTTGAAACATGAAAAATCTGAAAAATTGAACTGTAAAATTAAAACTCACTCTTAATAAGTGAGTCAGTGTGATTGAACCGAGTCATTCAAACGAGTGATTCATTCAGAAACTAAACAGCATCGTGTTGCTCAGAGATGCAAAACACTGGCTGTTTGGATTGATATTTGTTGAAAGCAAAAGATATTATGTCTAAAAGTCTCTTAATGAACTTTTTGTTTATTGAGCTGTAAAATCTAAGAAAAATGTTGTCTAGACTTCATGTAATGTATGCGAGTGCTCTGCAGGAGTGTTTTGATCGGTTCTTGCAAAATTCTCGATCGCAGACTATATGTATCGCGCATCCCTACCGCTGAGGCATCTCAGATGAGAGGATCTGAGTGATTGACAGGAGGCGTGGCCATGTAGGACAACTGTGTGTGTGATGTCAGCTCAACTCCAGAGATCAAGAGATATCAACATCACCTGATGTCATTTAATTGATCCTGCGGGACATGGAATTGAACTGTTTTTAGAACTAGATTTTTTTTACAAGACTATTAACAAACCCAAAAGATTAAAAAAACTTTGGGGGCTGAAGCCACTGATTCACGGTGACTGTATACAAATGAGTGCATGTTTAATTATACGCCTGGTTTTCAGTGATATAAACTGTTTGTAGTTATTAATGCAATCAATCTGAATGGTGAAATCTAGTTAAATAGTTTTTTACCCTGTTCACCTGTGGTCTCTCGCCTTAATCTAATTACAATGAACTATTTTACTCAGTATTGCATGTCCGGCTTGCAGTCGATAGTAATTCGAGTCTCCATTGAGCTGTGAGAGTTTTCTGTGTTGTTTGTTGTGAGGAAGTTGACTTGGTTTTGAAGCAGAGGTTTAGAAAAGCCCTTCAGCATCTGTAGAGGAGTCTTCAGGGATTATTTTCTTCCTCAGATGAAGCAGCATGGGTGCAGATCTCTCTCAGGAAACCTCCGAACACTTACACAGCAATCCTCTCAGCCCTTCTCTCAGGATACGCTTTTATCGTTGTTTCAAGGTGAGGTGTGAATTGTTGCGATGATGGTTTCATGCGGTCAGTTATTTGTGTTATGAGCGAGACGTTTAACTGGCCTGCTGCACTGAGAAAAAGTGAAGGCTGTCTTACGAGGGAAAGATTCACCATGGGAAGCGTTAGTGCGTTTGAAGGCTGTGAGAAGTGTGAACTACAACTGTCCAGAAAGACAAAGAACAGAGCAGGAGAGTGTGAGAATCTCACAGCGCCTGTCAAGTACGAGTCCGAGTCATATTCACCCCGAAATCAAAGAAGTGAGATGCTATTTTCTGCATAGAGAAAATGAATGGTAGCCTGCAGGGATTACAGCCCTTTCCGAAGTTGCTCACTGTTACGAGATTAAAAAACGCACGCACTGAAGAGTTATGTAGATGGTTGATTATCTGCATGACTGAAAACTGTGTCAAGCATTGCATTGTATTTCGTAGATTAAAGACAGCTTTGAAATGAAGCAAGCTGGCAATAGAGAAACTGTTCTAAAACACTGTCAAATTCATAGTCTTGAATATTTAAATAAAGCGATGGTTAAAAACATATAATGAAGCTTGAAAAAAGTTTTCACTCACTTTTTTTGGCTTTTATCCCTTGCAGCACAACAGTTTCAGCACTGATAATAAATCAGTATATTAGAATGATTTCTGAAGATCGTGTGACACTGAAGACTCCTGAAGATGATGCTGAAAATTCAGCTGAACATCACAGAAATAAATTATATTTTAAATTGTTATTTTACATTATTTAATAAATTTTATTATTTAATCATTTTCTTTCTTTTGTTTGTAATGTTGAAATGTGCCCTCATATGCTTAATTTTAATTTTTATTTTTGCATTTTTTATTATTCAGTAATGTTCTTTTTTTGTTTTTAGCTACCAGAAAATATGTCCCATTTCTGTTTTTGAGTTCAAGTATATATATCTATCTATATCTGGTGAAACTTTAGAATACAGTAACACTTGTTGATTTATTAACTATGACTTGTCCCTCAATAAATTCTTACTTTGCTGCTTATTAATAGTTAAGTGCAGTAGTTTTTAAGTTTAGGTATTGGGAAGGATTAGGGATGTAGAATAAGGTCATGGAGAACAAGGCATTAATATGTGCTTAAAGGGATAGTTCACCCAAAAATGAAAATTAGATGTTTATTTACTTACCCCCAGGGCATCCAAGATGTAGGTG
>JAUMHQ010000070.1:22166921-22180975 GCA_032361165.1 Enteromius paludinosus
CACCTACATCTTGGATGCCATGGGGGTAAGTAAATAAACATCTAATTTTCATTTTTGGGTGAACTATCCCTTTAATAAATGGCTAATATTCCAGTAATCTGCTTGCTAATAAACAGCTAATAGGTTTAACTGTAAATAAAGTGTTTAGCTTCAGTTGCTTTATTTTTGTGCATTTCCTTTTTTGTCTTTTGTTTTTAGTTTAAATTTGACCTCCAAATATGAACAGAAGTGTACGTAAAAAGTGAAAAGCGGCTGTTAGCGTGACTGACAGAAAGAGTGCATGAGTAAACAGAGCAGAGAGGCGAAAGGGCTTTAAAAAGAAAAAGTGAGTACATGTGAGGATTGATTTCACAGAGGCCTGACCTGTGAGTATATCCCATCATCCCTTCTGATCAGGATTAGTGGACTGCATCGCTGCAGACAGGCTGAACTCCAGCGGATGGATAATCTACCGCCCCATCCTTCAGCATCTTCTCACACAGACCACAGACGTCCAGCACACACGTGTCAGGCTCTTCTGTTAACAGCTGCACTCTCACACTATTTGCTTTTAAATCATAAAATACCTATTTTTTCTTTCTGTGAAGAGCATTTCAATCATCTAAAGTTCCGCAGGACTTCCATCATTATTAGTGAGCAGCTCAAAAGAGTCGATTGCCTTGGATGGAATCAGTTTTAATCTTTTGACTGATTCTTGATTCCCTGTTCTTTTTCCATCCATCCATCCCTAACTCCATCCATCCCTCCACCCATCCTTCTATCATCATCCATTTTTTTATAATTCCATCCATCTGTTATTTCATCCCTCCCTCCCCTCCTCTCCATCCATCCATCTAACCATAATCATCCATTCTTCAATCATCCTATTGTTCCATCCATCTATCCGTCATCCACATCCATCTTTTTTATCCCTACCTCCCTCCACCCATCCATCCTTCCATCCCTCATCCATCATCATCCATTTTTATATCATTCTATCATTCCATCCATCCATTACTTGATCTCGCCCTCCATATATCCATCCATCAATCTAACTGTCATCATCCATTCTTTCATTTTTCTGTTGTTCCATCCCTCTATTCATCCATCCATCCATCCATCCATCCATCCACCCATCCATTCATCACTCCCTCTCTCCCTCCATCCATCTGTAATCATGCATTCTTCCATCATTCTATCCCTCCCTTCTTCCTTCCATCCATCCATCCATCCATCCATCTGTAATCATGCATTCTTGCATCATTTTATCCCTCCGTTCTTCCATCCATCCATCCATTCACCCCTCCCTCTCTCCCTCCATCATTCTATCCCTCTGTTCTTCCATCCATCCATCACTCCATCTCTCCCTCCATCCATCCATCTGTAATCATCCATTCTTCCCTCATTCTATCCCTCCCTTCTTCCATCCATCCATCACTCCATCTCTCCTTCCATCCATCCATCTGTAATCATGCATTCTTCCATCATTCTATCCCTCTGTTCTTCCATCCATCCATCCATCCATCCATCCATCCATCACTCCCTCTCTCCTTCCATCCATCCATCTGTAATCATCCATTCTTCCATCATTCTATCCCTCCCTTCTTCCATCCATCCATCACTCCATCTCTCCCTTCATCCATCCATCTGTAATCATCCATCCATCCATTCACCCCCTCCCTCTCTCCATCCATCTGTAATCATCCATCCATCCATTCACCCCCTCCCTCTCTCCATCCATCTGTAATCATCCATTCTTCCATCATTCTATCCCTCCCTTCTTCCATCCATCCATCACTCCCTCTCTCCCTCCATTCATCCATCTGTAATCATCTATTCTTCCCTCATTCTATCGCTCCCTCC
This sequence comes from Enteromius paludinosus, assembly GCA_032361165.1. NCBI lineage: Eukaryota > Metazoa > Chordata > Actinopteri > Cypriniformes > Cyprinidae > Enteromius > Enteromius paludinosus. The sequence goes on from JAUMHQ010000070.1 coordinate 22,168,764, forward strand.
CTTCCTGTCACAGTGGTGGAATGGCTTCCCGTCAGACCTTCACCTTTTCTTCACCTCTGTCATGCTGGAGTGAGAGAACTGTGATGTTTCACCTCGTCTTCACGTTATCGCACACTGATTGCGGTTCGCGCCTAAACCTAGTTATCGGCTGTAAAAACAGTTGTGATACTGTGGAAAAAGAACACCGTAATATCAGGCTTCATTGGATTAATTATTGTTTTATGCTAATCGCCCTCAAATGAGGCACTGCTAAGCATCCCGCTGCCTGCTGTTTCCATCTCATCTCGAAGAAAGACAGAGACCCGGGATGAGAATGAGTTGCAGAAACAGGCGCTTTGGGTAATTAGCTGCTCTTTGCGTCCCGTGGAGAGACCTGGAGCTCAACACACGCGTGTGCATGTGCATTTATCATGACTAAACTTTAGATAGAGACCCATAGTGTGCGCAGACAGAGGAATATATCATCTGCTTCTGTAAATAGATGCATCTCCGGGAGAGAGGAGAATAAGTAGTATTTTAGGACTGGAATGCATATTTAACACTGAATAACTGAAATGTAATTGCGTTAGAAGTCAAACTGTGTATATTATTATTGAATCATAGCATAGATCTATGAATGAGGCCTTAAATTGTGTGTATTGTTGAGATCTAGATGTCAGTGTTTTCTTTCAAAGATTTTATTTCAAAAAGAGTTTCATAGCTATTCAACAATTTCTTATTAAATCTGTGTTTAACCTCAGGAAGATCTCAAAGTAAAGTGTCTGTTTTTTGTGGTGGCTGTGCTATAAAATTAAAGGATTATAATCTTAATTCAAGTAATGAAGGATTTTGAAAGTCTGGCAGTAATCAGTGTTGAGTGCTACACAGTTGAAAACATTTGTATGAATGTAGAAAAATAATCAAAAAGTAATGGAATGTAATCAGTTAGGGTACTTTAAGTAACTGATATAGTGACACTGTTTAGTACTTTTTAAATAGGGTAACTTGTAATCTGTAATCTATTATATTTACAAAGTAACCTTTCCAACACTGTTTATAATGCACTTGTATGTATCAAAATTTATCATTTACCATAACGCACCGTTAAAGAGTATCATTTAACTTACATTTTTAAAATGGAGTGAATAAAATATGTTGGAAAAAATGCATTTAATCTCAAAGAATTTTATGTGGTATATAAATCAGTCAGTATTTCTCACATTATCTGCAGTTTTCAGTCACCGTTTGGATGCAGTAAAAGCAGAGAAAGTTAGACTCAGTTTGCAGTCTCTGGCTGGGATTCAGGATCAGGCATTAAATAGCACCATGTATGTGAAAATGGGTCAAACAGCTGTGAAGTGGCTCAGATTCAGACGGAAGCGTGTGTCTGTGCTGTTTTTCTGCTGATTAAGGGAAAATTACAGACTTATTCACCACAAATGATTCAAAAAAGAAAAATAGCATCATATTTAGTGACCAAAACTTTATTTTTGAAATCAGCAGACCATAAATAGTAAGAAACAAGATTTGGCATCTAGGGGTTTTAGGGAGGTGACATAATTATTAATACTGGATTTCTTCAGGTACACATTAGTAAAGGAATATAGTGTGTAGAAGACAGCAGAAAGCACACATTCGTTTGGTCTGAAATAATGTGTCCGTAGACAGTGATGGTTCAGAGCTAAATCATCTCCATTATAATCATCTGAAGCATCTGCGCTGCGAGCGGTCAGTGTCTTCAGCTGACGGACGCTTTCTATTCCTGACCTTAATGCGTTCCCTGGAAATGCACTTAAACAAAGAAAAGAAACGCCAGTTTGCAAAGGTCACTTGCTTTAGTATTAGTATTCTAATGCAATGATATTCAGAGAAGTGTCCAGATATATTTTGGGGGAACTTCTGTACCTGAGTGGTCAGCGCTGGAGGTTGTTGCAGTGCTGCGGTGAGCCAGATTGGTTTGGACAGCAGTCTTGGCCGTGCGCCTTGCTGTTAGCATCAGGCCTGGCAGCTCTTCGTGTGTCTGAGCGCTGACAGCAGACAGAAACGCCAGGGCGCATCAGCCACATCAGCTCATCTGAAGCTCTGTCCCCGCACAGATTACAGCGGTGTCACTGTCTGAGCTCACCGGAAGAAGATGTGAATAGGAACGAGAGAAACAGGAAGCCGTAATGTTTCCACTGTCAGAGTTGAGCTGTTTCTGCACAGGAGGCAGAGAAACATGTCAGGACACGACTGAAACAAAGCCCTAAAGCTAAGAATCTGACAACAAATTGTAATAATAAAAAAGGGTGTTTAATTCATTTAATTCATATAACCTAAACTATTTAGTCATTTATTACAATTCTTTTTTTTTTAATTAATAAAAATTAAGTCTGATCAGTTGTTATTCATAAAACTTTATTTATTTAAAAAAATTAGGTCTAAATAATCAGGATCTATGAAATGTAAATTTTTCGCCAAATTACATTTTTTATTTTTAGGACTTTTCAAATAAATTTTAATAATAATAATACGTTTATTTTACAATAATTTGCATCTATATCTATTTTTTTCTGTTTACATTTTATTGTGTTTTTAATAGCTTATTAATAAAGATTCATAAAACCATAAAAACTGTTTTTGTAATTTTTTACAACAATACAGCCCTTAAAATGTTCTTTATTTTTATTTTCTTTTTTTTTTTTATGATTGAATACGCATAATATCAAAAATAGTAGGAATGAAACAAGTGCATAAAACTCAAACAGTTTAATGAATCTTTTATTTAAAGTAATTACAAAAAAAATGCATTGATACTGCAATAACAATGTATTATCAAATAAATAAAAAAAGGCCCTGGAAAGCCCTTGTTTGTAATCGTCTCTAAGGGTTTTCTTGCAGGTCACAATCTTGAGAGGAGAGCAGCGTGACTGGCCAATCATAATAAACATAATGATTAATATGTGATGAATACCTACTTGACCGGAGCGAGTGGAGTTTGGATAAAGTGTTCTGAGAGCAGGAATCAAGTCATGTAATCATGTCTCATGAAAGCGTGCAGATGGCTGTAATCTGTAATAGAGTTACAGGCTTTAATCAGTTTGGAGAGCGGCAGTAAATGCCACCGAAGTGACCTTTAACTGGAGGAATATTGTGACTGGAGGCTCAGCTGTTTGGTCTGAGTAAGAGCCTGTGTTAACTGTGTCTCTGTTTGCTCCGCTTGGGAATTTGATGAAGCGTAAAGGTCAGAAGACGTTTGCCAATTCACACATTTGCATGGGATACTTGAGGGTCCTTTGAACTCAATCAAGAGGATCTTTCCGCTCTCGCTTCTATGTCTCGGCTGAGACTTTGGCCTCGGCTCTTCTTTGAATCTGCTGAAGCGATAAAGAATCACCTTAAGTGAACACAAACACAGTTAGTGTATAGTTAGTGCTTTATCTCCTCTAACACAAGCATGAAGGTTTGAAGAAAGGACGGCGGTGGATTGAATTCAAGGTGTACGACTGTGGACTGCTGGGTAATTTTGTGTAGTGTAGGAATGCAATGCATTTTTATAAACATAGCAACACTTTCCATATAATCAAATTGCTTGCTGTGTTCGCAGGGTTTTTTAGCAGCCTTTATGACTGGAATTCAATAATATTGCATGCAGTGTCTGGCCACACATGAAACCAATTTAACTGGCATTGATTTATGAAATATTTGGAGGAGTTGTTTATTTTCTCAGGAGGGTCTTTAGATGATTTATGCCAATTTTTGTGGATCAGCAGCCTGGGATGAGATTACATTTTTCTTTAAGCTTTATTTCAATTTAATTTTGCTTTTTTTTGTTTATTAGTTAAAAGTATAAATATTTGTATTTATTTATTTTTTTTAATTACTACGGCTTATTTGGTTAATCAAGGCATTTAATATTTATATTTTATTTTAATTAAATGTATTTTAATATCAGGCGAGAAAGTTGCTGAAACAAGCAATCTCATATATAAGCATATGCATATGAAAAATAATGCGATCATCAGAGATTTCGGGGTTTTTTGTAAAAGTAAAGCATCTGATCTTTGTTATGATGCATTGAATGCTCTGATATTGACACAACAAAATATTCTGAAATTTTAGTGAAAATCAGCCAAAACGCTGACATCTTTTTTATCTGAATAGTGCGTCAAGTAAACTGATCGTTGCTTCTTTTCTTTTTCCAGATGCGCTGTGGACCGGTGGCTTCGCCTCGTCCTTGAGCTCCTCCAGCTTGCGTTTGTGAAACTCCTTCAACACCGTTCTTCTTCTCGATCTCTTCTCACACGCTCCATGGCTAATCTTCTGAGCTATGTGTTGTTCCTGGCGCTCCGGACATACGCCGCTCCGCCGGAATACATCCAAGTGTGGCCCGGCGGCTCCACACCGGCCCCAGGAGATCTGGCCAATGACACAATCGGCCCTTCTTTAGTTCCTCCTCCAGGAACCAGCAAACACGCGCCACACAGCATCATCATCGGCGTGCGGAAGGGAGGCACCAGAGCCTTGCTGGAAATGCTGGATATCCATCCCGAAGTAGCAGCGGCGGCCACCGAAGTCCATTTCTTCGACTGGGATGAGAACTACGCCAAAGGCTTCGAGTGGTACCGGGACCAAATGCCCTATTCGTACCCAAATCAGATCACCGTGGAAAAGACTCCGGGGTATTTCACATCTCCGGTAGCGCCGGCGCGGATCCACGCCATGAACTCTTCCATCAGGCTCTTGCTGATCTTGAGAGACCCGACGGAGAGGGTCATATCAGACTACACCCAAGTCTACTTCAACCGCTTGGAGAACCACAAACCCGTACATGCCATCGAGAACATGCTTGTGAAGAACGGCGTGCTAAACACGCGCTACAAAGCCATCCAGCGCAGTCTTTACGACGTCCACATGAGGAACTGGCTTCAGCACTTTCCTCTGGAGCAGATCCACATCGTGGACGGGGATACGCTGATCCACGATCCTTTACCAGAGCTCCAGCGAGTCGAACACTTCTTGCATCTGCCGCCTCGGATCGTGGCGTCCAACTTCTATTTTAACCAGACCAAAGGCTTCTACTGCATTCGCAGCGACGGCCACGAGCGGTGCCTGCACGAGTCCAAAGGACGGCCGCATCCGCCCGTCAACAGCACTGTGCTGCGACAGCTGCGCTCGTATTTGCGCCAACACAATCGGAACTTCTATCGGCTCATTGGACGTACTTTTAACTGGCAGTAGTTGGAGGGGTTGGAATTAGCCAATCACAGCCTGGTAGGGGGGCTGATTGACAGCTGATGGACCGAACAAGCCACTCCCCCATGGACACGCCTCTTAAAGGATTAGTTCGCCCTAATATGAAAATTCTGTCATTAATTGCTCATGCTCATGTTGTTCCAAAACCACAAGACCTTTGTTCATCTTCGGCACAGAAATTACGATATTTTTATGAATTCTGCGAGCGCTCTGACCCTCCATAGAGAACAACACAACTGAAATATTCCCAGGTCCAGAAATATGGTAAGGACAACAATAAAACAGTCCATTTGATGTGTGGCTTAACTTCAAGTTAATGTCATCAGCGTGTGAGGGGGAAAATGCGTGTATTAACGTAATTCGCGTAATGAGCGTTGTTTACGTTTGAGGGAAAAGTGTGTGCAGTAGCGTAATTGCCGTAATCAACTCTGTTTAATTTCGAATCAATCTTGGTTAATTCAAGTGGGTAAGTGTGCGTATTAGCGTAATCTACGTAATCGGCCTTGGTTACATTCGAGGGGAAAGTGCGCACATTAGCATAAACGGCATAATTAACATTGCTTACGCTTCAGGGAATGATGATGTAATTCAGAGGAGAAGAATTGTTGAATAAAACTATTTTTGTTTAAATTGCGCACAAAAAGTATTTTCGTAGTCGCATGGACTGCTTTACCGGTGTCTTTCACTACATTTCTGTGTCTGGGAACTGGTTGCTCTCTATGAAGGGTCAGAGAGCTCACAAAATGAATAAAAATGTCTTCATTTGTGTTATGAAGAATGAAGGTCTGATGGGTCTGGAAAGACATGAGGGTGAGCAATTAATAGCACAATTTTAATTTAGGGGTGAACTACACTTTTAAATGCCATCGAGCTGCTTTTAAAGGCATAGTGCACCGATAATATAAAAGTTCTCACGCTCAGGCTATACAAGATATAAGTTTGTTTCTACAGTACAACAGTGAAGAGATTTTTAGCTGAAATTGGGATTCATAAAATGAAAGTCAATGGCCACTTTGAGAGTCAAAGCATACACAGGCAACACAAAATGAATCCCCATGGCTCCTGATGAGATTCTGAGGTCTTACGAAGCGAAGTGATCAGTCGGTGTAAGAAACTGAACAACACTATTATTACCTGTTTCCAGAGCCTCAGACAAATGTGGAATCCATTACCTGATTCTTTTGGACAGTTCCTTTCTATGAACCGGTTCAGTTCACTAGTTGTGTATGGTGTAACACATACGCAATCGTATCATTAAACCACCCAGTAATGATGTGAAGCATGGATGTAATAAGCATATAAAGTTATAATAAACTAGGCTTTATGAACCAACCTTTTTACACAAACTGTCAGAAGCCACAGGTATTAATTTCGTGTTGCCTATATGCTCTTTTGTGACTCTCAAAATGCTGGCAGCAATTGACTTGCATTTGATAATCATCAAGGAGCATGGTTTCAGTGAAAAATCGTGTTTACTGTTTTAAGAAATAACTCATCTACATCTGCTAGCCTGAGGGTGAGTTATGTAACAGCAAACTTCATTTTTGAGTGAACTATCCCTTTAAGACTTCAGAACGATCATGTTTTTCATCTGAAATTGTAAGGAATAAGATATTAAAACTCAACTGTGGGGGAAGATCTTTGCTGTCAAGTGTCTTTGTCGTAACAAGGTTACCCGAGACAAATCTGAGTCTTTTTTTTTTTTGTTTCTCTTTCTCTCTGTTTGTTTGATATTCTTGTACTTGATAATAAATGGTTCTGCTTCCAAAATGGGCCCTGACTATCTTGTCTTGTTCTTCAGCTCTGTTTTTGAAACGTACAGTTAAAGGTATTCACAAACTCTAATGTCATATAAACTGTCTGACACTGAAGTATAGGATAGAGCACAGAAATCTTGATCGGGACTGTTCTTTCATCATCCTGAAAGGGTTTCTTTCGTGTCTGTCGAAGTGTACATTATCCTTATTAAATGACTGTTTGTCAAATAAATCAATGCCCATAGCATATTGATTTGAGCAGAAGTTATGATAATCAGAGCTATGTGAAGAAGAAATTATAAACACTTGTTATAGGCGTACCGTAGTGATTCAGGACAAGCCAAAAACATGATTTGGAAAATGGATTCATGGTGTACTCGCGTATTATTTTGAAGACAGACTGCAGCTTTAATAATAACTAGCCAGCTCACAGAATAAGTCAGAGTGACTGGTTGACACAGAACCGGTCAGCAGGCGGCCAGTGAACAGACTGTGTTCAGAATGGGAATCTGTCCCACCAGGCAGCAGTTAAACTGAAGACCCCAACGGTTCTGGAGAGCTCGCGCGGGAAATTGGAGTAAGAAAGCAGAGCGAGAACATCCGCTGCTTATCTCTCAATCTATTTCCCTTCTCCTCTAACATCCTATCACTGCTTCCATCTTCATTTCCTTCCAGCTCATCATTTTCCTCATGCTCCTGGTTTTTGAGATTTGTTCTTTGGTGTGTGTGTGTGTGTGTGTGTGTGTGTGTGTGTGTGGGTGGGTGGGTGTTTGGGTTCTAAAGCTGCTGTAGGTTGAGTTCTTCTCAAGAGCTCGGTCACTAGTGACCAGAGACTGCTCTGTTCTTCACATCACATCTGAACACGCTTCGTCAGGAAAACTAAATAATACATATTTTTATAAATGTACGAAAGGGTTTTTATATATATATATATACATATATATAAATTTTTCTAAATAGATAATTTTTTATTTGAATTGTATTTTAATTAGTAATTTTAGTTTAGTTATTATAGGTTTTGGTTTTTAAAAAAGTTATAATTTATGTATATTTCATTGATGTTTACACCTTTTACAAAATATTGTACAAAAATGCAAAATAGCCAGTTTATTTTTTTTTTCCAAGTTTATAACAGAAAGCTGATCTATTTATTTAAGATATAAGAAACATTGACTGATTGATTTGACAGGCTTTTTTTGTTTGTATTTAATCTGTTTTTTTGTTTTTTTTTCGCTTTATTTTATATATATATGTATATGTTTTTTTTGTAATTTTAATAATTCAGTTAATTATTATTTTCTCTTGTTTATTTTTTTTATATTTAATTTAGTCATTTTAATCATTTATTTCATTCGTTTTCCATTTAATCATATTTCATTTTAGTAATTTTAATCTTTCTAATATTTATTCTTTTTTTTATCTTTTTTTCATATTTATTTTTTATATATATATAGATAGAAATATTTCAAAAAAATTCAATTAGTTGCCATGGCATTTTATTTTTTTTCTATACTTTTTTCTACTTAAGATTTATTTAAATTCAGGTTGTTTTATATTTTAGCAATTATGATTATATATTTATATATGTATATATATATATATATATTTTTTTTTTTTTTTTAAATATGGTAACACTTCACAATAAGGTCCATTAGTTAACAGCAATAGTCAACAAGAAGTAAGAAAGAACAATACTTCTATAGCATTTATTAATCATAGGTAATGTTAATTTCAGCATTTACTAATGCATTATTAAAAAGTTGTGTTAACATTAGTTAATGGGCTGTGAACACGAATAAACAATTAATTATTGCATTTTTTATTAATTAACATTAACAGAGATGAATAAATAGTGGAACATATTCATTGTTTGCTCATGTTATTAAAACATTAACTAATGACACCATATTATAAAGTGTTCCCAAAAATCTTTCTAAATAGTTGTTATTTATGTTGGTTTTAATTAATTTAGTAATTTTACTGTAGTCATGGTCATGAGCTTTGGGTTATGACCGAAAGAACGAGATCCCGGATACAGGCGGCCGAAATGAGTTTCCTCCGGAGGGTGGCTGGGCGCTCCCTTAGAGATAGGGTGAGGAGCTCGGTCACTCGGGAGGAGCTCAGAGTAGATCCTCCTCCACATCGAGAGAGGCCAGCTGAGGTGGCTTGGGCATCTATTCCAGATGCCTCCTGGACGCCTCCCTGGGGAGGTGTTCCGGGCATGTCCCACCGGGAGGAGGCCCCGGGGACGACTTAGGACACGCTGGAAGGACTATGTCTCTCGGCTGGCCTGGGAACGCCTCGGTGTTCCTCCGGAAGAGCTGGAGGAAGTGTCTGGGGAGAGGGAAGTCTCCCCAGACCTGGTCCCGGATAAGTGGAAGAAAATGGATGGATGGATGGACTGTAGTTATTAGCATCTTCGTCATTGATGTCTTTACCTGCAGATCTTCATAAACAAGCGTGATGGTGAAGTGGATGTTAGAGAATCATATTCATATCTGGTGCTCGGTGAACTTTAATATGTTCTCTAGAGTTTTCCAGGCTTTGAAGGTAGATCTGTGTTTCCCTGCATGTTTTCTGAAGTGGAGTACAGTATCACATCTTCAGGGTTTGGGTGAGGAGCTAAAAGCAGCGCTTCGACAGACTGAGCTGCATTATTCAGACGTGTTTGAATATACAGCTCATAGTACTTCTGCAGAATCCACGACACCCTACAGCACTTTAACATCATAGCCCACAATGCCATTGCAAAAGCCCAGGAATGCTTCAGAATATGGTATGATTATATATATATATATATATATATATATTTATTTATTTATATATTATTGCCTATAACAGTTTGAAGACAAGAAAAAAAAAGATTTAGACAAAATATTGGGGAAAAATTGAAACTTTTGGACACTTTTTTTATATTCAAGAATATTACTGAATGCCTTATTAACTACTTTAAACTAATAATAATAAATAGTTTTATTCACCAAGCATGCACTAAATTGATCAAAAGTGTCAGTAAGGACATTTCAAGCACAACTAATAAAAATCAGAAGTGTTTTTTTATCAAATCATGTTAAATCATGTTATTATGATTTCTAACGTGACACTGGAGATTGTAGTAATGATGCTGAAAATTCAGCTTTGATCAAAGGAATAAACTACAGTTTAACAGATAATCGAATAGAAAACAAATATTGGATTATCAAATATTTGAATTATTTTTCACAATTTTTACTGTGTTTTTGAGCAAATAAATCCAGCCTTGAGCACAAGAGAATTCACGACACATCTGAAAGGTAGTGAACATAACATGCATCTGCTTTATATTTCACACACTGTGCATATGATTGGAGTAGAGTGAGGGGAAACACCTCCTACTCTTTTTCTCAAAATAACCACAAGATACATCTTTATTGTAACTATGGACTGCTTTTACGAGGTAGTAGTATTCACTGTGAAGCGTTTACTGTGGATTGACTGAGGGCTGAAATCACTGTCGTAAAGTGTTTGAGTATGTTCGTCTCAATCAGCCGCTGAAAGCGGAGCGTTTGACCTGAGCGTCGTCCCACTGCACCGCCGACGGCTGGTGCACTTCCGGGTGAGCGAGCGCGAAACACAGAGCGGAGCGGACGGAGCGCGCCAGGGGTCAGAAGATCATGGCCGAAACCGCAAACACCTTCCGTCACTTACACCAGCGCCCTGGGACAGACACAGAGAGTCAGACTCACTGACATTCAGCCAGAGCTTCCCGAGCTGCCTTTACTCACCTGACAGAGAGCACTCCGAGTAGTGCACTATATAATCAACATGATCTTTCCTGCAGTAGCACAGCTCTGACTGAATGAAAACAGACCAAAAATCATCTGCAGCGTGTATAAAGTTATTGTCTCTCAAAAGAAAGAGTCGACTATGAATCATTGAATCGAGTCGTTTTTAAAACGAATCCCAAGATGTTTCATTCATTTCATCAAAATGAAATATTAGCATGTTTCCGAACACGTCGGTCTGAATGAAAATGCAGATTCATGCTTCACCACTAGGAGTCTCTTGTAGAGATAAAAGCTCACAAACACTGCTTTACATGAAATCGACCAATCACCGGAGGAGATTGGAAAAATTAATTACTGAGTGAATCGTTTGAAGTCTAAAAATACAGTCTAAATAAATGCACATTAAAAGAAAAAGAAAGCGTTTTTGACCTTGCATACGTGTTATGTACGGTGGCCAAGAGAGCTCAAAGAAAACACATGCAAACTGCAAATTCTCACAACGCAACCAAACAGAGAAATGCGCTGCAAACAGCACGGACCACAGCGGAAATGTTTCAGGGGGACCTCATACGGTGACGAACCCGTCTGGGACCTGATTATTTGTTCAGTGGCTTTTTTTCTGTTTGCATGCGTTTTCTTAAAGCTGCAGTGCATTAAGCTTTCTTGATCACCGTAGTTACGTCTCCCAAACCCAAAATATAAACTTTTCATAAACCATAACAGAGCCACTTTATGAACTGTGTCAAATGGAAAAGGAAATAAATGAATGAAATAAGCCCAGGAATAGTTATCATAGTTTGTGACATGACAAATCATAAACCAAGAATATATATGTATTTATTTACACATTCTCCTGCTATTGTCATATCATGTATAACTGTGTTCTACAAAACAACAAGCTTTGAATCACTGCTGAAGATGAGATCATTTCCTGTGAATCTGTTTTCTCTCTGTGCTTCTTTGTGGATCGACACCTTTCTCATTACAGTCCCAGGGACAGAAAGCAGATTAGGCTGTGTAACAGACGTGTGATTTTTATTATTTATGCTTCTGTTATGAACCATTTTTATGTATGAACTAAATTAAATGTTATAGGCCTAAATGAACTCGCCTTGCTTGTAATAGTTTGTGATGAATGGCTAGTATCAGCATCAGATATGATTCTCGTGAATGACTTTAATTTATATATATATATATATATATATAAAACATATGCACTTTTCTTTTTTAGATTGCTTTTCTGAAGCAACTTACAGAAGAGGAACAAAAGCAATTCATCAGGAGCCAACTATATCACTCGATTGAATGGGCCGTTATCAGTCGTTATCAGCCCATTCATATGGTGCACCTGCTGGTGGGCTTAGAAGGCTGTTATCATCCATAGGACTACTGCGCATGCGCACATCAATCTTTTTAATTAATTTCATTTTTAGTTTTACCAGTAGGTGCAGCAGGTCCCTTCTGACCCATATGA
>JAUMHQ010000070.1:22218073-22229554 GCA_032361165.1 Enteromius paludinosus
TCAGCATCATTCCTCCAGTCTTCAGTGTCACATGATCTTCAGAAATCAGAATAATATACTGATTTACTGCTCAACAAGTTTTTTGTGGAAACCTTGATACATTAATATTCAAAGGTTTGGGGTAAGATTTACTTAAAAAACAAAAAAACATTAAGACTTATTTATCAGGGGCACAATAAATTGATGAAAAGTAACAGTAAAAACATTTACAATTCAATACATTCTATTTAAACTAAATGCTGTTCTTTTCCAATAAAATGTAAAATGATAAAATGTATCAGTTCAGCTTTGATCACAGAAATAAATTCCATTTGAAAAGATATTCCCACAGAAGAGTTTATTTTGTACTTTATTTCGATCAAATAACTGCAGCTTCGGTGAAAAGAAGAGACTCGTCAAAACATTTAAAAAAATGCTAATTATTCCAAACAAGACAGTGTGTAGACCAGATGCTGTCTTGTGTATCTGATGGAGTCTTTACAATCACAGAAGCGGAAAAGCCACCAGATTCAAAGGCTGAGCATAAAATGTCATAAAATGATGGTTGTTAGTCCATCACAGGGAGGAAGATGGTGACTTTCTAAAAATGTATCTGCATACATAAAAAACACTGCATAAGAATGAGAAGCTTCAATACAATGCAATTTATTAGCTCTAAACCTGATTAATGGGCTATTAACACCTATATAACTTAGTACGTTCATAACATGTAAATTAATTGGTCCTATTCATATCTGAAGTATTATTTCTATACTGCAACCTGAAAACCAAACCTCAATTTCTTTCTTGTGCTGAACACAAGATATCTAGAGAAACGTTGGGTAAACAAACAGTTTTCTGGTCCCCACTGATTTTCATAGTATTTTCCATATTATGGAAATAAATGGGGTTTGATAACCAGCATGCTTCAAGATATCTTCCTTTGTGTTCAACACAAGAAACAAACTCACAGGTTTGGAACAACTTGTTTTTTGGGTGAACTATCCCTTTAAGTTCAGAAGAATCATGCATTTCAGCACATTTTCTGTTTCTAGAGTGTGCCGAGTGAGTTTAAATGAATACTAATGCAAAAAATGCTCAGCTGAATTTTAAAAAAGTGAAATGAAAGTGTCCCAATTTAAACTGCACCACAAAATGGAGAAATGCAAAAGCAACAAGTTAAATATTGAAATGTATGCAAAAGTATGTCACATTTTTTTAAGATTCGATGTAGAAATATACTGCATTTACTCTATTATTAAAAGTATATTTTCTCTATTCTCTTGAGGAGTTAATAATGCATTATTTCAAGCTTTTTGATCTCAAACAGTGGAATCTTATCTAAAATATGAATATTAAATAACACTGATATAATTAAGAATTTGAGATGCAATAGTGCCAGTGGAAATCTTCTTGATTGAGCATATTGACCAGGCTCCAAGTCATTTCACTTGAATGCCAATGAAGTGTTTGCCATTAAAGTAGTTTCACTGAAATAGGAGCCTGAGAAAGATGAGTTCCATGGGAAGATTTTAGACGGCACTTTTTTGCATCTAAACTCTTCTTCATTTCTTAATAATCTACAAATATCCAGACTGCATTATTTGGTTGTGTAGCTGTCAAAAACTTCAACTTGAAAGTCTTTGTTCTTTTGAAGATCATCCATCAAACTGAAACTGGCTAAGGCTGCCTGAAGAAGCGTGTGACACTTCAGTTAAAGATGAGAAAACACCTCAGCATCCTAAAATGAGGAAAATCACCAATTCAAACTGTGTGCTTGCACAGTATTTAGAGGAAAGCGATCACGTTTTCTGGCACAGACTCTTAATTCCTCATCAGAAGAGCGACTGTGATCCTCTTCATCTCTCCTCATATGGAGATGTCTTGAGAATCTGAAGGAGATGTGTATGGTGACCCAGAGAGCTCGATGCACTGCAAATAAAATAAAGAAAATACATGCACACAGAAAAAACATCTTCATCTGTTTGACAGCACACGTGCAGAGAGTACACACAACACAAGCAGATACATAAACACTGCAAACAGGCACCGACCACATCAGAAACGTTGAAGGGAACCGCAACAAGTGATTAACCTGGCTGGGATATGATGTCAATGTCTACTCTTTAACATCCTGATCATACATGATGAAATATATTATAATATAAACTATAAATACAAATGAAGTACATTAACCACATTAAACTAACCACGGTATTATATAACTGCAGTAATCAACACAGGTTTGCTACTTTTTGTACTTCTTTATGTTGTGAGTGCATTTGCAGTGCTACTGTATTTGTTCGTGTCGTGAGTATTTGCAGTATGGGTGCTGTCAAACCGAGGAAGATGTTTTTATCATTTGCAGGTCTGCATGTGCTCTCTCAGTCCCTGTAGTTCTGGCTCGTTGCACATCTGCGCTGGTCACTGGAAAGACGCTTTGACGCGGCGAAGCGTGTCGTGGATTCGGCGAGTGCCGGGCGTCTGGCTGAAGTTGATGTGGTTGTCTGAGGCGAGGAGCGGGATGTCACATCTGCCGAAGCGAGCGATTCTCCCACGCAGATACGACTGCAGCTCAAGGTCAGGAGGGTAGGAATAGAGTCGCTCCTGAAACGCATGGACCTGACTGACCACACGCGCAATGTTCCTGAAAGGAGACGAGACAAGACACGTCTGGCTTTAGATACTAATAACGAAAGAACAGCATGTTGCTGTTTGTAGGACTGCACAAACTGTCTCTGTATCCAAGTCTGAGTCGCTTTTAATGAGAATCTAAAACATAAAATATGACAAGAATTAAATTACATTTAGTGTTTATGCTTGTAAAACATTTCATGATTCTGCCTTAAAACAATGAGTCATGAAAAGTTATTATTATTATTGTCAAAAAGTACAAGGGTTTAACATTTTAAAATTAATAAATTAAGACAATTTGACACCTGTAATGCAAAATAAACATACTTAATACATTATTATTTTAAAATAATTTTATTTTTAAAATATCTGATTAAATATTACAACATTGTATTTTTATTTAGTATTTTTATATTTGCATTTATTAATAATAATAATAATAATAATTAATTTTTAAAAACCTTGCTAGTAATTATTATTTAGCCATATTGATAAATAATCAAAAAATAAAACCTGAACTTTTATAAAATTGCATTTCAAATCGCAATCACAATTTCTATCAGAAACAGCTCTCTGAAGATAAAGCCACAACCAATACTAGCAGCTGCACTGAATCAAATCGGTCATAAATGCAACATCTTTGAATCATTCCAGAAATCCAGATTGAATCATAAACACGCACGGTATCTAAATGTGTGTGTGATTGACCTGATTCTGTGTGCTGAGAGCTACAGACGAACAACAACCAGCTGAGTGTCCACCTCCAAAACCTGCCTACAGCTCCTGGCACAGACCCCAAACATCTCCAATCACACACCATCTGCTCCACAGACTCATCACACACACACCAGCTGCGCCATTACCGCCACACCTGACTGTCCGTGACCTCTGACCTCCACAGATGTCTGTCCTGCAGCGTACGTGAGCGTGAGCAGGGTAGATCCTATAGTAATGTAAAGGCTTTAAGGAACAGTTTACTTGAAAATAAAGGCACCTGAGTTAGTTTCTTCATCAGGTTCATGGAAATGTGTCTCTGCATCAGTGTCTTAGTAATAGATGTGAATGGGTGCCGTCAGAATGAGAGTCTGATAACATCACAATAATCCACAGCACTCCAGTCCATCAGTTACCATCTGGAGAAGACACAAGATCAAACTAATCCAGCGTTAAGATGCTTTTAACTCAAATATGAGTCTATAATAACTGAAGAAGTGTTCTGGTCTGAATCAGGAGAGAAATCTGCACAGACCGAGCAGCTACAAACTAAAATGTGTCTAGTTTTGATGTGAGAGACAACAGGAGATGTACTTTATCATTGGAGGAAGAGTTATAAAGGATCATAGACTCGTATTTCAGTTAAAAATGTCTTAAAATATGAAAAAAAATTTAAGGAAGTCAATGGTGACCAAAACAGCCTGGTTACTAACTTATATCATTTTAATATCATTTTTGGGTGAAGTTATTCCTTTAATCCTGGATAAGTTTGATCTTCTGTCTCCTCCAGATGTTAACTGATGGACTGGAGCGCTGTGGATTATTCTGATGTTTTTATCAGACTCTCATTCTGACGGCACCCATTCACTTCCATTGCTGAGACACTGATCCAGAGACACATTTCTATACATCTGATGAAGAAACAGACTCATCCTAATCTTCGATGACCTTGAAAGTTGCTCCATTAAGTTCCTGTTCCTCAGTTTGGATAGAAGCGTCTGTTAATGCATGAGTGTAAATGTAAGTGCCTTCACAAGACCTGAGTTTGGGCCACTTGTAGGCTCCGCTGGTGACGGTAAACGCTCCGATCTCCAGCTGCTGGACATGTAAGGCCAGGATCTGAGCGTCTGGGAGAGTCGGCCGTCTTCTGCTCTTCTCTCCCTCCGTCAGACACAGACCATCACTCTTCAGAAACACCTGAAACAAGAACTTAAAGTCTCACTCTTCTCTCTTCTGTCAGACCAACTCCTGATGTGCTCGCAACACTACTGTCATGGGTTCGATTCTTAGAGGATGCATGAACTGATAACCTGTAAACAATGAAAGCTGCTTGATAAAAGCATCTGCTTAATGCTTGAATGTACTTAATTGTTCAAAGAATAACACAGACGATGACTTTATGCACCTGTACAGTGATGAGCATGTTTTTAGTTTCCATTTTAAGTTATTTAATGTTTTGTAGGTCAAAATGTTTGGGTGATGTTACTGTCTGGAGATTATGTAAAAATGAAAAACAATACCAACAACAATAGCTGTGAGGCAGTTTTGTTATTCGTTATTAGTTTAATTAACATATGATGATGATGATAATAAAAGTAACAATAAATAGTTAGCTTAAAACAAAATAAGCAATTATTAATGTTATAAATGTTACATAATACAATGATATTAATATAAACACTATTTATTATTAGTAGTAGTATTATAACTACATTAAACACACTTAAGATTAGTTTAAATATACTGAAATAATTAAAACAGCTGTGAATCAACTTTGGAATTAATATGATTATTGTTATGGAGATTATATAATGCAATAATACTACTATAATATAATATACCATTTGCATACTATTATTATTTTTATTGTTAATATTAATAACTTAAACAATTAAGAATCAGTTTAAAACCATTAAAACATTACTAAAATAATAAAAACTGCCGTGAGACAGTTTTGTTTTAATAATACAGATAAACAACATATTGCAGATAATCTATAATAATACATTTTAAATTATATATATATATATATATTTATTTTTAAATAATAATGCAAAAACAATTAGAAACATTGGCTTAAAAGAATTAAAAAAATAACAATTAAGCAGTTTTAATATTATAATATGTATATACACATTATTTTAATATAATTACCAATATAATAACATAATTAAGAATTAGTTTAAAATAATAAATTCATAACGTTTTGTCTTCCAAATCGAAATCATTTTGTCATCATGTAAGAAAATGTTAAAACATGAAACCGAGTCTTGTGTGTTCCTGACCTGCACAGCCCTGAGCTCCTCCAGAACCTCACACACCTTCAGAGAGAGCTGCTTCCACGCCTGCGTTCAACACACACCCCACAAACACAGCACACTAATCAACACCACAACAAGCATGGCTTATGAGAAACATTCATCATGCCATTTCATTTCACGCTAAACATGACAAATACGGCTTTGTTTCTGCACAAAATGCTGAATGTCGATTCTAACCCTTTGATGCTCTTAAACCGAGTTAGTGTTTAATCAGTTTAACACACATGCAATTAATATTTCAGCTGCTGGAGCCGCCTGATAAGATACGGCAAAAATAAGAAATACAGTGGAGCTTACGAGGTTATGACTCTCTCAGCGCAGGATAATTTATCTCTTAGAGAGAATTCAGGGAATTTGTTTCTTACCAGTAATTGCCTCACAATCACGTTCTCCAGGCCTGACAGAATCTGCATGGCTGTGGAGAAGTTTCTCGTCTCGTAGCAGAACTTGCCGACGGCGAGAAAACGAGCGAGTAAAGCCGTCTGGGCCTAAAAATAAAACACAGGCACATATTCAAACGCTCCTGACACTAGCAAAATACAAATATATATATATATAGTGTGTATCAGAGAATGAAAATATAATAATTATACCTATGTTGATATGTAATACTTTCTTCTGTTTTCATTTTTGGTTTACTTTATGTTTTAGGAATTACAAAATTAAATTATATATATATATATATATATATAAACATTTGAAAAATAATGCTGTATTATAATTAGAATATAATTAGTTAATTAAAACTAATTATTTAAGGAATTAAAACACTGTGTAGCAGTTTTTTTAATTAATTCACATTATTAATGTTATATATAGTTAGATTATTCATTATTTAGGTGTTATTTTAATATAATTAAGATTATATAATTACTATTATATATTTTGTTGATATGCAAATTTGTTTTATTTACTTCATGTTTTAGGAATTAAATATATATATTTAATTCCTAAAATATAAAACGTGTGTGTGTATTAGTGATAATTAATATTTTTAAAACTATTTAAGTAATCTAAAAAATGTGTAACAATTATTTATTAATTAATATGATTTTATATATTTATTAATATTTTTATATTTTTATTAATATCGATGTTATATATAGATATATTACTATAACACAATTCATTGTTGTTATTGTTATTATTATTGTAATTATATAAAGTATAAATTGTATAAATAATATATATTATTATTATATATATAATTATTCAGTAAAAAAATTATTAAAATACATTTCTATGAGGTTTTTATTATTAATGTTACAAAACGGCAAGAAGAAGAAGAATTAAGAATAAAAAAAGCATAATTATAAAAGTGAAGCAGTTTTCTTACTATTAATGTTGTGAATTTTATTTCACAATGACTCTGCTGTGACCATTAATATGAAGCATAAACACTCAGAGGAGTCACCTTGGCCGAGTCACAGACGACGAGTTCGGCAGAAACCCAGTTAGAGACACAGTCTGCGTGTGTGAGGAGCCTCTGCAGGGGCCCCTGGGGCCCCGACACGTCACTGACCAACACACCGCTGCCCTCTAGAGGCGAGGAGACTGGAGACACACACCTGACCGACACACACAGCATTCACTCGAGACAGACAGACTGGACATCTCTGAGAAGACCCTCGAGCACCAAACCTGCTGTAAGGGTCAACTTTTTGACACTGAGATTAATACAGATTTCTATTGATGTCTGGTTTGTTAGAATAGGACCATATTTGTCTGAGATGCAACTATCTGAAAATAATCAGAGGGTCCAAAAATATCTAAATACTGAGAAAATCATCTTAACGTTGTCCAAATTAAGCACACATTAATAATCAGATATATGATATATTTACGGTAGGAAATCTTTACTAGATATCCTAATGATTTCTGGCATAAAAGACAAATGTATCATTTTGACTCATATGATAAGTTGTTGTCTATTTCTAGACAGAGCTAGTGTTCTTATGATTGCTTCCGTGCTCACAGACTCACATCTAAATATATGCACTTGCAATTCTTTTTAAAATCAAGATTTTAGGTGAAAATTATTTTTTTGCTCCTTCTACATTTTGCACATTTCTTGATGTTACTGCTGCTATTATTATCATCAAGTAGCTGCCTCTCAATTCGCACATTAATGCTGCTGTTATTATTATCATATGCATTCAATTTGCAGGTTACTGTACTGTTATTTTGCAGTTTTATTTATTTTTCAGAATTATTGCACTCCGTCTCGGCACTCAATGTGAACAGGAAAGAATTGTAATTTGTTTTCCACTCTGAACATAACAATAAACTCTTTCAATCTTGAATTTTCTGCAGGCAAAATTTGCTGTGTGGTCACTGTTCAGCATCTTTTATATAATTTAAACCACATTTTGCTTTTCTCAGGATGTTCTTTTAGAAGAACTAGAGTAATAAACTCAGTTTGGGTCAGCAGAGACTCACCTGGATATGTTTCCAGAGT
The DNA here is from genome assembly GCA_032361165.1 of Enteromius paludinosus. Classification (NCBI taxonomy): domain Eukaryota; kingdom Metazoa; phylum Chordata; class Actinopteri; order Cypriniformes; family Cyprinidae; genus Enteromius; species Enteromius paludinosus. The sequence continues at coordinate 22,226,180 of JAUMHQ010000070.1, forward strand.
TTTCTGTCACTCCGTGAGCTCTTGAGTTCAGAAAGTGAACCGGATGACAGTCCTGAAATATTTCCTGCATAAATAACAGACGACGAGACATGAACATACATGATATAGTGGTTCTGTCCTCGAATAAAGAATCAAGAGCAGCAGGAAAATAAGATGATCGTGTGTCTCCATCTAGAGATGGATCGCAAAATGACAGTGTGTGTGTGTTTGAAAGACATCTCTTCTGTTCACCAAGGCTGTATTAATTTGATCAAATATACATTAAAACTGTGAAATATTATTACAATTTAGTATAACCGTATTCTGTGTGAATCTGTGTTAAAGTGTATTTCTGTGATGTTCAGCATTATTCCTCCAGTCTTCAGTGTCACATGATCTTCAGAAATCCGAATAATATACTGATTTACTGCAGCCTTGGTGAGCAGAAGAGACTCTTTCAACATTCTAAATCATAATTATTCAGCTCTATAATGAATGCATGTTTTGGTCACCTGCTCCAGTAAGGTGAGCTGCTGTGCGATGTTCAGCGGTGTGTGTTCGCTCTGACTGAAGGGCCGTCTCTCGTCTGATCTCAGACTCATCAGAGAGGTGTAACACGGTCGAGGAAGAGCCGCAGCGATGGAGAAGACCTTCTCTTTGCTCTGGAGCGTCTGAGGCTCCACCACACCAGACACACGCCACTGGAAACCCTGCACACAGCAACATCAAGTACGCTTCACATTAATGATTAGAAATTCTGTTTGATTTTTTAAGGCAAAACACTACATGCAAATTAAATGTTGTTTCTTGCACTGATTTAAATGTTTTGTTACTATAACATTTTTTTCAGACTAGTGGAAAGAAAACGTGCAAAACTACAAAGTTAGGTGTTTATTTTATTACTCTGTAGATTACAGTTTCGACACATATCTTTAAAGACTGAAGGTTTTTCACCACTTTGGCAACGCTTACATTCAACAAACTTTACAGTTTATTCCTTTTTATATTCTGAAGTGTTTTACTAAGGGGTTTGTTCTTATATAGTTTACTTGATTTATATTTATATTATAGAGAAACTCAGAATCCTGTCTGTAAAAGTCTTTAACTCTACATATCAACAAAATCAAATGAGATCAGATTTGGTTTCAGAAAATAAATGTAAAATAATTGATTTTTAATTAAATAATTTCATAAATGCATTTATTTTGTAATGTAATACAAAAAAAAATAATGTTCAATAAAAAATAGAAATGATATTATATTAATAAAATAAAACATTGCATATTTAATAGATAATGCATTTTAAAAATGTGAAAATAAAATAAAATAAAATAAAATAAGAAAGATTGATAATGCAAATTGGAGATTAAGGTCATATAAAAAAAAAAAAAAAAAAAAAAAAAAAATTTATAAAATAAGAAAGGATGATAACAAAAATGGGAAATTAAGATCATGTATAAAAAAAAAGAATAAAAAAAAGCAGGTTATACAGTATTATTGACACCAATACTGATTAGAAATATTTGTTGTTCATAAGCATACTGTAATTCTTCCCAAAACTGTCTACTCGTTGGATATGTTTCCAAAGGACTTTTATCATTGTCTTCTAAATGCAGTTTAAACCATAACATTTCAGAAAACTACAAACATATTTTAGTTAATGAGAATATTGTGATTTCGATTGAAACGCTTACACTCTTCACCTGAGGTGTTTTGCCTTAAACACATGAAGATTTTGAGCTGTGACTTCCACAGACCTTAGGAGCAGTATCTTCTGTGGGTGAGCTGACGTGGAGCTTCTGGTCATGGTCTGGACCACTGATGGAGGGGTCAAACACACACGATGAGTTACAGACGTGTCTCCTGCGGGGGGAGGCCTGCAGCGCTGAGAGCAAACTCTCTCCTCGACTGTCCACCGGAGACACCTGAAGACACAACCAGGGCAGGGTGAAGTTACTGCAATGCACAGTAAACAGAAATGCATACTGCATTCCTCCCAAACTTATTTGCTTTTTATGGAAAGTAATGCACTTTGTGTTGCTTTTTCTCATCTGGGCTAGGCTTGCTAATTTGTTTTTAATATAAAAATGTCTATTTTTGAAAAATGTAAAGGCCTTTTCAATTGAATAATTTCCTTTGAAATGAATAATCCCTTAGCCATTCTGGATTGCATGAATCAAACAATGCAGGAGAAGAAACTTAAACACTCTTCAGCAATAAAAAAAAAAAAAAAAAAGAAGAGGCCATGTTTATCTTATCACTTTTGCATATTAATATGGTTATTAAATGGCTACATTTAATCACTGCAGGTTTTCATTATTTCTAAGGAACACTATATCTGTTTTTGTGCAAGTGAGTGTGCATAAATGTGAGCCTGGAGCAAAAAACAGTCAGAAGCAGCACAGATATATTTGTAGCAATATCCAACAAAACATTGTATGCGGCAAAATTATTGCTTTTTTCTTTTATGCCAAAAATTATTTGGATATTAAGTAAAGATCATGTTACATGAAGATATTTAGCAAATTTTCTACCATAAATAAATCAAAACGTAATGTTTGATTAGTAATATGCATTGCTAAGAGCTTCATTTGGACAACTTTAAAGGCGATTTTCTCGATATTTAGATTTTTTATTTTTTTGCACCTTCAGATTTTCAAACAGTTGTCTCAGCCAATATTGTCCTATCATAACAAACCAGACATCAATGGAAAGCTCATTTATTATATTTATATCAGCTTTAAGATGATGCATAAATCTCAGTTTCAGAAAATTGACCATTTTATAGCTTTTATAAGGTTTAATGCATTTTATGATGTTGATATATATATGATGTATATGTATGTATGTATTCCATTTTTGTTTAACTGTAAGTTTAAAACAATTTAAATAAAAAGTAGTTTAAAAGTGATCTAAAAAGTAGTATGAATACATTACCTAGATTACGTTACAGCACCTACAAGAGTTTTCATCATGTAATCTGTAATCAGTAACGGTAATCTACTCAGTCTACACAGCAGTCAGTTTAGTAGTTAAACTAGTTGAAGTGGGAGACCTGATCGGTCAGGAAAGCGTGGAGCATCTGCAGGAGGCTGGAGCTGAAGTCCACTAACTGAGCGTCTTCAATCCAGAAGTGTAATAAATCCAGAGTGCGCCGATAGACTTTAGCTTTGTCTGATGAGGGATCTTCACTCGCTCTGCAGTTTCACAATTAATGCAGAACATAATTACATCTCATTTAACTTCCTGGAGATTATTATTTAATTAGTGTTAGATGATTGAGACTTCTTATACATTTAATTATGTGGGCTTGACAAACTCATTATCTATCTATCTATCTATCTATCTATCTATCTATCTATCTATCTATCTATCTATCTATCTATCTATCTATCT
>JAUMHQ010000070.1:22247320-22257805 GCA_032361165.1 Enteromius paludinosus
TGTCAAACTCAACCCTGTTAAAATCAAACCTGTCAAACTCAACCCTGTCAAACTAAACCCTGTCAAACTCAAACCTGCCAAACTCAAACCTGTTAAAATCAAACCTGTCAAACTCAACCCTGTCAAACTGAAACCTGTCTAACTGAAACCTGTCTAACTGAAACCTGTCAAACTCAACCCTGTTAAAATCAAACCTGTTAAACTCAAACGTGTTAAAATCAAACCTGTCAAACTCAACCCTGTTAAAATCAAACCTGTCAAACTCAACCCTGTCAAACTAAACCCTGTCAAACTAAACCCTGTCAAACTAAACCCTGTCAAACTCAACCCTGTCAAACTGAAACCTGTCAAACTCAAACGTGTTAAACTCAACCCTGTTAAAATCAAACCTGTTAAACTCAAACGTGTTAAAATCAAACCTGTCAAACTCAAACCTGTTAAAATCAAACCTGTCAAACTCAACCCTGTCAAACTGAAACCTGTCAAACTCAAACCTGTCAAACTCAAACCTGTCAAACTCAAATGTGTTAAACTCAAATGTGTTAAACTCAAACCTGTCAAACTCAAACCTGTCAAACTCAAACCTGTTAAAATCAAACCTGTCACTCAAGCCTGTCAAACTGAAACCTGTCAAACTCAACCCTGTCAAACTCAAACGTGTTAAAATCAAACCTATTCAACTCAAACTTGTTAAACTCAACCGAGTTAAAATCAAACCAGGCAAACTCAACCGTTTTAAACTCAACCGTGTTAAACTCAAACCAGTCAAACTGAAACCTGTCAAACTCAACCCTGTTAAAATCAAACCTTTCAAACTCAACCCTGTTAAAATCAAACCTGTCAAACTCAGCCCTGTCAAACTCAGCCCTGTCAAACTAAACCCTGTCAAACAAAACCCTGTTAAACTAAACCCTGTCAAACTCAATTCTGTCAAACTCAAGCCTGTCAAACTCAAGCCTGTCAAACTCAAGCCTGTCAAACTCAAACGTGTTAAACTCAACCCTGTTAAAATCAAACCTGTTAAACTCAAGCCTGTCAAACTCAACCCTGTCAAACTCAATCCTGTCAAACTCAATCCTGTCAAACTCAAGCCTGTCAAACTCAAACGTGTTAAACTCAACCCTGTTAAACTCAAGCCTGTCAAACTCAAACCTGTCAAACTCAAACCTGTCAAACTCAAACGTGTTAAACTCAACCCTGTTAAAATCAAACCTGTTAAACTCAAATGTGTTAAACTCAAACCTGTCAAACTCAAACCTGTCAAACTCAAACTTGTTCAAATCAAACCTGTCAAAATCAAACCTGTCAAACTCAAGCCTGTCAAACTGAAACCTGTCAAACTCAACCCTGTCAAACTCAAACCTGTCAAACTCAAACCTGCCAAACTCAACCCTGTTAAAATCAAACCCATTAAACTCAAACATTAAAAAATTGCTTTTATTATTAGAATATTTAAATCAATTAAATAATATTTCCAGATTCTATATAAACAGGGCTTGTCTTAAAGCATGCAGTATTCACAGCTCTTGAACCAGCATCTGACTTCTGAACATCTTTACTTCTTCACACGTTCTCTGCCTGATGAAAGCATGTGAAGGCGGTTCAGGCCCTGATGGGCTCACACCGGCTCCTCCCGACTGCAGACGGCTCTGAGCCAGAGTAAATTAACCGGAGGGCCCCGGGGGCAACATGTATATCATTACAGCGGCACTTTAAAGAGACGAGCATTAATAAACACAGTAGTGTGTCATTATGAGCGGCTTCTGCTCATCACAACACAAAAGTGTGCAGATGAGTCTAAGATTAGTACATCATCAAAATATAACTAATTATTTTCATTACTTGAAAGAAAAACTTCACAACTAAATAAAATAAGTAAGTTTAAGTTTAAATATGTGCTGTCAAGTGATTAATAGTGATTAGTCACATCTAAAATAAAAATTTTAATATTTATTTTGTATGTGATTAAACATGATTAATTCTTTGACAGCAGTAGTTTTAACTAAAACAAATATTAAAATTAAAATAAATCTAGTATTTAAAGATAAATTAACAAAATAGCAAAAGCACAAAAAATATTAAAATAAAATGTAAAAAAACAAGTAAAAAATGTAAACAACTAAAACTATATAAACTGAAACAAAAATAAAAAGGTATATATAAAATTAAGAACAAAACAAGAAAAAACACAATTACACAATAAAATTATTAAATGAAACTGAAAATGCAATTTAATGAGAAAACATGAAAAATCTGAATGTAAGTCAGTTATTTACGGAAACAATAAATACTTAACAATAAAGGATTCATTTACACTAAACAGAACTGCTAAAATGCTAACAAATCTTTTCTTAAACCAGTTTACTGAATTGATTCACTAAAATTAATGCTAATTCTCTGCATTTCACATGGGCACTTTAAAGTAGTTTGATACCAGAGAACAGTTTTCATTTAGGACGGCGTACAGTATCTGCTGGAGAAGTGAGTTTAAGAGAGCTACTGAAGTTAAAACTATGAAAATAACCACTGTAATGCTATAAAAACCATCCAGCTGTGCCACAAATCACTGCCAATTCAACACACACACACCACACGTGCACTTCACAGCATTATGAGTGCTTCTGCTGACATTAAATAAAGCAATAAGCCAGAGAAGAGCTGAATGTAAAGCACAGAACAGCAGCTAAAATTTTACAATGACTGTGCACATCAAAAAACATCCTAAAACTCTTTTATTTTATTTTCATCAATGCAAAAGTAACTATGCAGATGAGGCCTATTATCAAAAAGGGATTGACCACGAAATAAATAAACATGGGCGTGTTTGTGCAATAATGTTGTTTTGTTTTTGTTTGTTCTTTGTCCAAAAATGCAAAATGTGAAAAAAAAGGTTTGCAAAAGTAAAATAATATTTCTTTATTATTAAATTTCTTTTATAAACAAACTAATCTGCATTCAGTGCATTTTCATATGCATTTGCAGCACTTTAACCGTTTAAATGTTGATGTATTTGTGCGTCTACTGATTTTCAGAATTTCTACTGAATGCTAAAAAAAATGCACACAACACATACAAATACAAATTCATTAGTGCGCATAATTCATACTTACTGAATATATTCTCACTTTGTACAATAATATAGCTTTTTTTTTAATTGCAATAGTGCAAAATGTGGGAAAACCGAAAATAATAATGCTTTAGCATATTGCATAATGCACAAAATATGCATGTGAATCTAATGTCATCAGTGTACGTTACAGAGAAATGGGGGATTGTTTGTGCAATAATTATTATTATTATTATTATTATTTAATCATTAGTAAAATTCCAATAAATAACTTGATTTTATTTAATTCTTTTTTTCTGCATTCTATATAAGCAAGGCTGTTTCATTGACATTTATTTGCATGTAGCATTTTCAGCACTTTCACTGGGAAAATTATTTTAGTAACATTTCTGTCCATCTGTCAATGCAAACTCCTGCTGTGCAAATGAGGCTTATTATGAATTGTGGATGTCCTGATTTCCTTTACCGAATTTGAGTGAATTGGATCCTAAAACACACACACACACACACACACACACACACAGAGAGAGAGAATGTCACCAGAGCAAATCATTCATTCTCTCCTCTTCTGATCCCTGGAGATAATGAACCAGACACTTGTGTGAAGATCAGTGAGGTCTTACCGCAGGTGAGCTGCTGCTCCTGAAGGCTGCGCAGCTCCAGTCCGTGAAGACGAGTCGGATACACACAAACGGATTCGTTCCCGACACGCACCGCCTGAGATCTGATCCACGACAGAAACCAGCGCAGCTGACAATCACAGAACAGAGTGTCTGTGGCCACCTGCCTGAAAACACAGCACATTCAGTCACTCCAGGTACTGTCTTCTGTAGAGCTGCTTTACGCTGACTCTCATTCATTCTTCTGCTGTTTATTCATGATAGCATCCATCTCGTTTCTCTACATTACTCAGAGTTTCTGATCACTCACGTTAGGCATCGTGAGCAATGGAAATGCAATTTATGCAAAAAAGCAATATGAAATATGAAAAAATACATGTAAAATGTTACGTGTGGTTTAGAGAAAACAGATTTGGACTTTACAGCAAAATGAATACAATTTGTACAAATTTAAAGGGAAAACATAAAATCCAATTCAAATTATTATAACAAAAGTATAAATATTTTCATGGTTTAACTGAAGCTAAACCATAAATTGAATAACGAAATAATTTGCGAACACGCTTGGAAGGTCTGATTATTGGTGATCCGCGCTCCGAAGTCCTGATCTGAACAATGACTTGTAAACCATAATTTCACATCAGAGCACAGATTATTAATCTTTAATTTTGCTAAATTATTCACAAACCCGCTCTGAAGTTCTGAAATCAGTAGATTACACTACAGTAGATTTTTACAGTACGGTGTTCCTCTTATTTTGACCCATTTAAACAGAAGAGATCTTACAGTGCTCTGAGAGACGGGACGTGCGTGAACAAACCCTCCGGCAGCGTGGAAAAGATATTCCCAGACAGATTCCTGAAAAGACACACAGACGTTACACACAAACCTATCCCACAATTCAACACTCCCAGAAGTTAAAACACAGCTAGAGCATGAGTTATATCATTATAGATAAACAGTTCCCTGTGCTCGATAAAGTCACAGAGAGAGACTCACAGTTTGGAGAGACGGCCAAGGTCAAGAAACATATCAGCAGAGAAACAGCCAATCCTGTTGCTGGAAAGATCCCTGAGCAAACACACACACACACACATTCTGTTATCTGACATAGCTGACAAGAAACACCAAAACCTACAACTAGCTTAAAAAAAGCACGGAAAAGTCACGTGACTAAAAACAATTATTCAGATGACTGACTACTCGGTGTTGTTGTTGTTAATTGAAATAAAGTATATATATGTCAGACTAAAAGTTTAAGCAGAAATGAGAAATTTTGCCTTGGCAACTCAATATTTACCATTTAAAATTAATAAATTATAGACATCAAAAAGCACAACACTTAAATAGTATTATCATTTTGATTTTATTTATTACAAAGACAAACAATCTGAGACATGAAATCACTCGAACAATGAAAGATCAGCCCTGTTTCTATTGGACTGCCTTCTACCAGTGAAGTTTGTACCAGACGTATTCCAGCGCTCAGAGCCGGGACCCAGGAGGAAAATAAGGGTTAAGTGCTTTAATCTCAGTAACTCTCCAATTACTCCTCATTCAGACTGAAGCCACAACCAGCCTATAAAAGACCATCTGACAACCTCTGAACACACCGTACACTCCAGATCCAGCGTGAAGCACAACACGTGTGTGTGTGTGTGTGTGCTGTAATGAGTAACATGCTCTGCTGCGGTACAGTGGGAGCGGTTCTGTTTGGTTCAGTGCAGTAATCATGGGTTGGGAGCTCTTAAATTAGCGCTGAGACCTGCCGTTTAAATTATACGCGTCCAGCAGCTTGGCACACGCACATCCACAATCAGCCGCTCAAATCCAGCAATCAGTGTCACATTAAACGTGTGCAGGGCTCCTGCGTCTGAAAGCCTCTTCACTCCAGAACGAACCTCAGATCAGCTGCAGCTCTCGTTCTCAAGGACGCTGCATCAAGACGTGAGCTAATGTTCAAGACTCAAAACCCTGAACTGAACGCTTTTTAATTCTGTGATGCTTCTGAATCTGGTGAAAGCTACAATTCTGGTTCTGCTGTTATATTTAGTCCTACTGCAAAAAAAAAAAAAAAGAGATGTCTAAATGACCGTTTCTGGTGAGTGACCTCATAAACAAAAGTCCTAAGTTACTGTAAAAAGTTGGTTTACGATACAGTTCATCTTGCTTTTTTTATTGAAATATAAACCAGTTTAGGAAAAATTCTAAACTGAAAGTGTCTGGTCTGCTTAATACAGCCAGGGTTGCCAGGTCTGCATGAAAAAACTAGCCCAATGGCCAGTCAAAAACATCCTCAATGACCTTCATTTCATATAATATCCATTCCCAAAATACATATTTTACATCATAAATGGCTCGAAGGCTTCCGGCCTTCTTCACAAAACCTGCACTTGGAGCGCTTGATGCCGGAACTTGATTTCTCTGATCATTAAACGTGTTTTTTTAAAGTTCAGGTCATGTGACCCTCAAAAGCAAACAAATTCGGAATGTACAAAGTAAGCTTATTCATGTTCAGGGTAATGAATTAAAGTACTAAAATAAAACAAAGTATGATTAGATAAGTATTTGGCGATCTCTGAGTAAAAGTCAAATTGAACACTTAATTCAAAAGCGACTTCTAACATCTGAAACTGGCTGATTGTGTTTTCATGCACATTACCAAGGTCATAATCATACTTACAGTCTCCTTAGAGCCGACAGCCCATGAAACGCTCCGGGGGCAATTCTGCTGATGAGATTACTGCTGAGATCCCTGAAGACAGACAGAGAATCATTCAAACAACTTCTGTTCTTTTGAACTTTTTATTCATCTGTGAATCCAGAAAAATCTGAAGTATTACAGTTTCCACAAAAAAATATCATGCAGCTCAACTGTGTTCAGCACTGATGATAATCAGAAGTGTGTGTTGGGCAGTAAATCAGTGTATTATTCTGATTTCTGAAGATCATGTGACACTGCAGACTGGATGAATGATGCTGGACATCACAGAAATACACTTTAACAAAATATGTAAATAAATAAATGTCATGGTTTGCCTTACAATTCCATGTTCATCACTCATAATTTTGACTTTGTTTCAGAATTTAAAAAAAATAAAAAAAAACCTTTTCTGACATTTTATATTCAAATGCACACTTGCTTCCCTTGTTTCCCCTTCAGTTCATATCTCACAGTTCTGTTTTTTTGTTTGTGTTTTTTCCACCACATATAAAAAATAAATAAATAAAAATGTACTGCAACATTATCTTTTCTTTGACTTATCTCACAATTCTGACTCAAAACTGCAGAATAAAAGTCATAATTATGAGATAAAAGGTTGAAATTAAATATGTTTGTTTAATTTTGGGCTGGACCTGGACTTTTATACGAAGCCGAATGCGTTCACCTCTGACTGACTGTCTCAGACCAAGTGCACTAAAAATACATGACGCTGTGTCAAATTGTGACTCCTGACTTTCCTCTGAGGCCAAAACAAACTTCCTAAAATTGTGTCCCTGTGTTTCCGGCGTCTGAAGGGAGTGACAGGAATCTGAAGGAGGAACACAATCTGACCTTTCATAATCCATCCTTCCTGGAAGATCGGACGCTGCTTCTCAACAACAACTGAATGTTTTAGGAGTTTTTCAAGAACAAAATACCCTTAATATGTTTTTCTGGTTATAAATCACAGTTCTCTGGGCTTCTGGATTGATTGAATGTGGTTAATGTGAAATATTTAAGGATGAAGTGTGACGGTCATTACTGCTGATGAATAGCTTCTGTCCGGCTCTAATGGTGTGTGACTCCAGTCAAACGCTGCGTTCAGAAACACTTCTGTTCAGCGCCATTAAACTTTCCCGTTCATCCCACTTGTTTCTAGAGCTTGAAGGTAAAGAGTTTGCATGCCATCTTTCATAAGAGTGACAGATCAAATGTTTAACGCTGGTGTCGTGAATGTAGTGTTTGGTGTCTATTTTAAACTATTTATTTCTTCTTGAACTTTGGTGTCCTTATCTCATTGTTGGTCATGAATGTGTTTGAGAACGGCTGTACAAACTTTGGTTCCCACTGATTTCCATGCAGTTCACCTCAAAACAACAGAAAACCTTTACTGTAGCTTGTGAAGGAAATTACACTGCATGAAATATATGAAAACTCTTAATCATTCAGGTAGAGCTTGCTGTTTCTTCTGCTGTTTGTGTTTCACAGGCAAACTGGAATTATGGTTTTGTTTGTTTGATTTTGTTGGATCCCAATTAAAAACTTTTTGAAAAATAGACATAAGAAAAAGGCAGTGGCTATTTACATAAACACTATTAAGTACAATTAATGTTAAACACTATTTATATTCAGTTGCAGTCACTAAATATATTTCAAAAATAATAACAAAAACAACGACTTTTTAAACAAAATCTAATTTATTTACACATGCATGTCGGAGCAAATGAGAATCATGAGGTCAAAGGAACTGCCTGAAGAGCTCAGAGACAGAGTTGTGGCAAGGCACAGATCTGGACAAGGTTGCAAAAACATTTCTGCTGCACTTAAGGTTCCTAAGAGCACAGTGACCTCCATAATCCTTAAATGGAAGACGTTTGGGACGACCAGAACCCTTCCTAGAGCTGGCCGTCCGGCCAAACTGAGCTATCGGGGAGAAGAGCCTTGGTGAGAGAGGTAAAGAAGAACCCAAAGATCACTGTGACTGAGCTCCAGAGATGCAGTCAGGAGATGGAGAAAGTTGTAGAAAGTCAACCATCACTGCAGCCTCCACCAGTCGGGGCTTTATGACAGAGTGACCCGACGGAAGCCTCTCCTCAGCGCAAGACACATGAAAGCCTGCATGGAGTTTGATTAAAAAAAAAAAAACAACTGAAGGTCTCCAAGATGCTGAGAAATAAGATTCTCTGGTCTGATGAGAACTTAATTCTAAGCAGTATGTGTGGAGAAAACCAGGCACTGCTCATCTCCTGTCCAACACAGTCCCACAGTGAAGCATGGTGGTGCAGTATCATACTGTGGGGGTGTTTTTCAGCTGCAGGGACAGGACGACTGCTTGCAATCGAGGGAAAGATGAATGCGGCCAAGTACAGGGATATCCTGAACCAAAACCTTCTCCAGAGTGCTCAGGACCTCAGACTGGGAATGGCAGAGGATCCCCAAAAACTTGTTGCATCTTTCCCAAAAAGACTCATGGCTGTATTCGATCAAAAGGGTGCTTCTACTAAATACTGAGCAAAGGGTCTGAATACTTACGACCATGAGATATTTCAGTTTTTTCTTTTTTAATAAATCTGCAAATTATTATTATTACAATTATTATTTACATATTTATAAGAAATTTTATTTAAATATTATTAATTTATTAAAATTGACCCTTAACGTGAAGGCTGTAACTTTTATTTTAGTTTTAAACTTAGTTTTATGAACACAAAAATGCATTCAGTTCTATTTTATTTAGGCATTATTCAAATATGTTTATTAATCAAAATGTCCTGTAAATTTTAATGGATTGGTTATTGACTTATAATTATTATTATTTTATTGACTTTACTTAACTTACCCACAACAACTCTAATATTTAAAACTATATTTATATATTTCAAACAGATGCTTCCTGCCAAAATAGGGCTGCAAAGTGATTTATTTAAATGATTATTTATTTAGTAATAACACTAAAGTTTTGCTGCAGTCCAGGTTCATCAAGATGCTCTTTATAGACTTGTGGTCATCTATTACGTCCTTTAACTTAAAACTATAATTAAAAATAGTTTTAATAAACTACATAACACTTACAATCTCATAATTCAAACACGCATAAAACATACAATAAATGTAGAATACAGTACTTAAAAACAAAACAAAAACCGATATGACATAGTAACTTAAGTTCATATTTGATTATACTTCATATGTTTTGACAAGAGTACATCAATAGAGTTTTAGAATTGAGTTTTTATTTTCCTTATTCGTTTTTTTTAAATATAGTGTTGATTTCTTGTGAATTGCATGGAAACAAGTGGGATTAAATTTGACACCAAGACAACAGTAGTACCCAGAATCCAACATAATAATAGAGTTTAAAATATTTGCTTTATTAGAGAATTTCCTTTAACTCATAATAAACAGGAGAAACTGCTGAGAAACTCGGCTTCATGTTACGGTCAGTTACTGCCGTAAAGCTTGTTTGACTTTAAGACTTTATAAGCCTCGCAGAGATTCAATCCTCCTGACAGACTTCTCCAGCAACACCTACAGAAGAACATCTACAGGAGACGCATTCAGCCTGACCTGAAGGTGGCAGCACTCGACACTAATGTGTAGATTAAAGGATTTCTTATTCTAGTGATAGCTTCTTCCAGAACGTCCCACAGGAGGAAGGCGATTAATGAAGTGAACGAGCAGATTAAGCGAAACTAACGAACAGCAGACGCTGCGGAGAGCAGAGCTGAACGCCTCTCATTAGTGTGCATCCAGGAGCGTTTTAATGACACTTCTGAGGGGACGATTTCACTAAAACAGCACCTCATGTTGAGAAAGCACTACATATTTAAACTACCTGCTGGGAAAGAGGTTCAGACTTCACAGATGTGCTTCTGTCAAACACTACAAAACACAAACAGAGAAAACTAGAAAACCAAGAACACAGGAGGCGGGGCTAGGGGCGGGGCATCAGGAGCCAGACGACATCTGATTGGCTCCTTCAGTGATTCTAAAAATAGTAGTATATATTTATTACATTTTTCCTTGTCAGTCTGTTAGGCTATATTAACGGCTATTTAAAAAATACAAGTATAACAAATTAAAAAAATAAAAAA
>JAUMHQ010000070.1:22263067-22278279 GCA_032361165.1 Enteromius paludinosus
GAGTTTTGGTTTTAAAGTAATAAAGACTTTTTGATATTTTTGGAGCCCAGGTGTTGCCGACTTTGCTACTTTGTCTAATAGTATAAATCACATTAAAATGTAATATAACAAAATAAAATGTGTGCAGTTCATTTCAGAGAGTGTGTCATAAACTCATCTTTGGCAGCTCTGATTAAACCGACCTTTAAAAACTAAACCGGGTGTTTTCCAGTAAAATTAACAATTTGCCAAAGACCCAATTAAGTGATTTAAAGAGTAATAAATAAAGGCCCGTGTTTCAGCGACTCTCTCTGTCTGAGAAGCGTTAAACCAGAGTCAAGACGAAACCACAGACCAGAAGCACTCATAGACAGACAGACCGAGCTCCTTCAGGAAATCAAATACAAACAGAGTTTAGATTGGATTCAACTTTATTGTCATTACACACGTACAAGTACAAGGCAATTATGAAACAACGAGATGATTTGAGTCATATCTGAATCGAATGCCAGCACAGAAAGATCAGTTCATCGAGACATCCATGTATTCTCTAAACTATTTCTGTTGGAGAAAGCCCTGAAAACACATGAAGGGCGTACTATTACATTAATTAATTTATAATGTGTCAAATTAGTCATGTTTCAAAGGACTTATTTAATGATTTAAAGGAACAGTGCACCCTAAAACAAAACTGCTTCAAATTTAAGCGGTTCCTTTAACACGTCACACACTTCAGGCTTTGGCTCAGGATATCTGGATGACACTATTGATAAAATATTATTTCCCTTTTTATTCAGAATATTCCCAAACATGCTTCCAATATTAATAAATATCTCAGTTCTCAAAAATGTGAAATTAAATGTATTTTGTGGAGTATATCTGGACTTTACAGATCTGACAGATGGGTCTCATGTACTGTACTTATTGATATATATATATCTATATCTATATATGGTTTGTAGATGACGAGGAGGAGTATATAAGAGCGATAGCACTCACAGTTTCTCCAGAGCTGTCAGGCCGAGGAAAGAGTTATTCTTCAGCGCAGAGATCTTATTGTTGCTCAGGTTCCTGAGGAGACACAACAAAACACAACATGAACACAGAGACGGAGGATTTACAGAGCGTCTGCTTCAGAGCAGAGCCAGAAACTTAACCACATTATGCTTACATGTAGGCGTTTGCAGACTACTTTTCTTTCAAGGCAACTAACATTATAATAATGTATATTAATTATATTCATGTGTTTTACCTGTGTAAAGTTCACCAAAAAACTGCATTACTTGAAATAAAATAAATGTTAACTGAATTAAAATATTAAAAGCATAAACTTACTGTATCTCAGCTTGTTGCCAAAGCAACTGAAGTAATGAATTGTTAAAAAAAAAAAAATAAAAAAAAAACTAATAAAATTGACTTAAATAAAATAAACATGAATGCTGCTGCTGCTTTTAAATATTTATAGTTTTAATTCATTATTATCTCAGATGTAGTCAATAGTACAAGTTAAACTAAAAATGTTGAAACCAACTGAAAAATTATACATATTAAACACATATATATGTATATATATCAAATAACACATAACACATAATATTACTGCATCATGTATTGAACCGACGATAGTAGTTACTGAAGATTATTTCCAGACATTCACCAGCCAGATCAGATTTTCACATTAGTTCCTTTGAAATACACGGACTGACAAACCGCCTTTCGGACCTGAACCACAACAGAAATAAAGCAGAGCAATAGCTCTTATCATAAACAGTCAATACACAAATATACACTAACACGACAAATATGACGTCTACCTGCAACCGTGTGAAGCATTCTCATCACACCGGATACAATGCCCTGTGATTAATAATCCAGAAAACTGGACATTACATCTGCTTTACATGCGTGACGAGACACTTTTGTCATTCACACAGACACACACACACACACACACACACACAATGAAGGTCATGCCTCTCTAACGGTGATCATGTGTGAATGTGAAAGAGTTAATGCAGTAATGCTGCACACATCACCTCCATCACACACACCTTCAGGACACGCCAAACACACACTTGATGAAGACAACACGCTGCAACACAATAAATGACAAATAATAACAACAATCCCCAGCAGTACAGAGGAACACGGGTCATACAGGCGCTGAGAACTATTTATCTTAGGAATAATTACAACAGAGTTATAAGGTTAATCTAAAATAATAAAGACAAACAAATAAATAAATAAAAATAAACTAGTTGACAAAGTCTTTTTGTTTAGTTTAACTCAAAGTACTAATAAATTTAAAACTAAAATAATAAATAATAAAAATTAGCTAATAATACTAACACCAACAACAAAATACACTTTAAATAAAATTGTAATAACATTTTAAATGACAAAAAAAAAAATCTAATTCAAAAAATAGAAAAACTTTAACAGTGAAACTAAAACACACACTAGATTCTGGAGACACTTTGTGCCATTTTGTTTGCTGGTGTCTGATTGGCTGAAATGTCTGTGGAGGGCAGGGCTTTGGGCTGAGAAAGTGATGCAAAAACCATTAGTCTTGTTCTCCAGTAACAACATAAACCTTTCCTAATATTAATATGTGCTAAAAAAAAAAAAGAAAATTCTTTTCCCATGCAGTGAGGTACATGTAATTAATATTTTTCATGCTATATAATATAGCATTTTGTTTATTTATTTAGCTTTTATAATCAAATCAATTATTTATTCATTAATCATTTTTATTTATTCATATTTTAATTGGCTTCAGTATTCACAATCTATTGGTAAATCAGTGGTAACATAATTCATTACCTATAACATTAGACTAACATTATATAATATTTAATTATTCTTCATTTTCTTTTGCTATTTTAATTGGCTTCAGATTTAAACTGAGCACATACTAAGCTATTGGTTAATCGATTAATTAACATACTACTAATTACAATACTTCTTGAAGCACTGAAATTAGTCTAGAAACATGAGGTCATATGAGAACAATATCAAGACTAATCATCTCCAGAAGATGACTTTTTTCTAAATATCATTGTTGTATAGCGTGTGAAAGCTGTTGTGATGCTGTGAAATCTGCAGTGTAATATTTTTTTAACAGAACCATTTATGATGTTTTTGAGACTCCATCTGCTGCAGATACAAGCACGTTATTCCTCCGTGTGTGAGCGGATGTAACAGTGTGTGTGTGTGTGTGTGTGTGTGTGTGTGTGTGTGTGTCACAAGGTCATTCGCCCCCACACGCCTGTTTCAGGCCTCTGTCTAACATCCAGGAAATGGCAGGCAAAACATAATTGTACATGAAGTAAACAGTGCATGCCGAAACTCCAGCAACCTTCCAACTTTCTATTTACAATATCAATTATGTTCTTCAAGGATAAGCAGAGAGAGAAAGACGGACAAATTAAATATTGTCTTTCTCGGACCGCCAGAGCAAATGGTCTGTGTCATTGAGTGTGATTTAATCCAGCAGCTAAAGGTTATGAGTCCACACACACACACACACACACACACACACACAAACATGTACACACAAGCACAAAAGCACTTAAATACACTCCCTCTACCTCTCTCTCGCTCTCTCTCTCTCTCTCACACACACACACACACACACACAAATACAAATTAGCCAAAACATGCATTAAGAAATAGTCTATGCATCTGCATCTTTGTAATGCAATGTATTTTGCCAGTATCTTCTCACTGATGAATGAACCTGTGATTAAACTTTCAGCTTTCAAAGAACGATTCCTTATCTTCTCTGTACTCAAATATTTAAAACTAAAAATTCAAAAACAACTGATTGGATTCTGGTCATTTATGCAAAGACAACATTTATCATCATGCATACTGTTTAACATGCTGATATTATTGACATATTGTAGGTGTGGACGCTTGGTTTTAGTGCCCAATAAAAACTTCTTTACTAAAAAAAAGTTGGTTTTGTGAGATATAAGAAATACAAGATAAAGACTCAAAAATACGATAAATAGACTCAGAAATACAATATATAGACTCAGAAATACAATATATAGACTCAGAAATACGAGCTATAGACTCAGAAATACGAGCTATAGACTCAGAAATACAATGTATAGACTCAGAAATACGAGCTATAGACTCAGAAATACAATGTATAGACTCAGATATACGAGATATAGACTCAGATATACGAGCTATAGACTCAGAAATACGAGCTATAGACTCAGAAATACGAGATATAGACTCAGAAATACGAGCTATAGACTCAGAAATACGAGCTATAGACTCAGAAATACAATGTATAGACTCAGAAATACGAGCTATAGACTCAGAAATACAATGTATAGACTCAGATATACGAGATATAGACTCAGAAATACGAGATATAGACTCAGAAATACGAGATATAGACTCAGATATACGAGATTTAGACTCAGATATACGAGATATAGACTCAGAAATACAATATATAGACTCAGATATACGAGATTTAGACTCAGATATAAGAGATATAGACTCAGGAATACGAGATATAGACTCAGAAATACAATATAAAGAATCAGATATACGAGATATGGACTCAGAAATACGAGATATAGACTCAGGAATACGAGATATAGACTCAGGAATACGAGATATAGACTCAGGAATACGAGATATAGACTCAGAAATACAATTTAAAGAATCAGAAATACGAGATACAGACTCAGATATACGAGATATAAACTTTTATTCAGTTTTATTCAGCACTGGAAACAAGCTTCGATACAAATCATTATCTTTCTGTAAAGCTGCTTTGAAACGATGCATATTGTGAAAAGTGCTTAATAAATGCATTTAATATGATTTAACTGTTTGTAATGAACCTGAACCTGTAGGCAGTGAGCTCTGTTTGAAATTCAATAATCATTGAACTAGTGTTTAAGAGTCAAGGCAGACACGGTTCACTCACACAGCTTTACCTCCGTCCGCACCGCTCTATTATTACAAGAGCGACAGAATGAAAATACGGCGCTCCGCAGGCACCAATCACAGATCACCATCTCAACTATTACAAACATCCCCATGATTTCAGCCTCCACGGCCCCGCTGTTTTCCTATAATATCAGGTTACTAGGAACAGCTAACCAAAATAACATATTTCATATCGACTAACATTGACCTTGGACACGAAGCAGATTTAGCTGTGTTCAGAAAGTCCTGAAGAACCATGCCACAGTTACACCAAACCCTGCTGATTCCAGCAGCACCGTGAACCAAAAACAATCAAGAGCCGAGATCCACAGAGATTCAGACACGGACCACAGCAGGAACCGCCTTCTCAGGGATGCTTTACATGTATATTCACATCTTTCATGTATAAATATATTTATTCTTTTTAAATTGCTAAATCACTTTTGTGTTTGTTTTTCTAAACAATTCAAATCAATTTATGAAAAATTAAAACATTAATTATTCTCACCCCAAATACTAATTAAATCACTTTTTTTTTACTAATTTAAAACACAATTAAATGTTATATTCTCCCTTATTCTCATTTTAATATGCACAATCGAGAATAAGCATGTTGTTTGAATTGTTACATAAATATTGTGTTACACTAAATGACAATCTAACGTTATTTCAACCACATTTTCACATTTTATACTCCATAAACTTATTTCAAACCTTAAAACGAGACAGTTTACTTACATTTAATGTGGACATAAAATCACTTATTCATTTTATTTTGATGCGGACATCTATATTTGTATATGTTAAACTGTAATTGATTTCTGTGTGTGTATTTCATTCGTGATAGATGACCCGTTAATACATTTTACATATAAAATATATGCATTTAGCAAAGTAAAAACACTTCATCTCCCAGAATGCATTAAATTTGTTAAAATTTGTACACATTGCTATTTAGCAAAATGCTCATTCTGTCAATTCATAATTTTTTCAGAATCTGAAACACCGCTCAGATCTGACCTGCACATGACAATCAGCCCTGACGATGTGGGCGTGTTTATAGCATCAGCTGATCTGCATAACTCCATTAATGATAAGAATAACAGAGTGGACAAATAAATGGCGCGGCTTCATCCCGAGAGAATCCCTGGCGGTTTATTTCACAGACAATCATCAACGTCCATCTAAACCAGTGTGAAAACACAGCTGAAGCTCTCAGCACGGCCCTTCAGGGGCCCCGGTAACACACGCTCCCCGGATCAGACAGAAGCTGTTTTATGATATTTAGGAGAGCTGGAAGGCTTTAAATAACCCGGCGTTCAGCGGCCGGCGACGCACCGCTAATGTATTCTTGGCAGACTCTCTGTTTTCCTTTCTTAACATTTTTAGGCCGTGGACACTCCAGACGCTCTCAGACACATTCTTGGGTTTTCTGCAGAGCACAGACACATTCATTAGTGTATCAGAGTACAGCTCATTTACTGCTCCGTCTGAAAGCTGGACATGACTGACCGCTAACAACGAGATAAAACAATCAACAACAGCCTCTGAGAGACGATACCAGAAAAACATGATGCATTTCAAAGATTTAAAGGAGCAGTTCACTCACGGGTCACTCCAAACTCCACACAGTCACTTTTCACAAAAAAACAATGTTTGAAATGTTATTATTTTATTTTGCACAAAGGACCAGAAGGAAAAGCTGATAATAAACATACAGTAGTAATTAAAAATGGAACCAGTAAGATTTCTCTGCTTATTTATTTATGTATTGGAAGAAATTAGCATTTCTATTCAGCAACGATGCATTAAATTAATCAAAAAGTCTTCAAAAAGTTTAAAAGTTGTGATATTTTAGTATTTTATTTTGCACAAAGACAAAAAGGAAATGTTTCTGATTAGAATAGTAAATAAAAAAAAATATTTTATTAATTAATTAATTTCTTGTTAAGTATTTTTATTCAGCAACGATGCATTAAGTTAATCTAAGGTGATTTGAATAATGTTTTCCAGTACTAATATCTAAACACTCCTAAATTAACCGGTTATCTGACAAAAACAAGCAAAAAAAATATTTTTTCTTAAATCGAAAACAAATATCTGCCAGTGGAAAAATTCACAAAGTTTATTTTTCTGAGCCCAGATATTAGGTTAAAGCAAAAACTCACTTCATTTTGATTCATTTCTCAGGAAACAAGACTTCATATCTTATGTGTTTCGATTTAATAATGTTAAAACATATTGAAAAAACGAAACTATTAAATAAAACACTTTTTTTGCAAAGTATTTCTATTTCAAGTAAACGCTGTTCTTCTGAACTTTCTATTCATCTGTGAATCCTGAAAGATAAAATGCATCACGGTTTCCACAAAAAAATTGAGCAGCACGACTGTGTGCAGCACTGATGATAATCAGAAGTGTGTGTTGAGCAGTAAATCAGTGTATGATGATGGTTTCTGAAGATCATGTGACACTGAAGACTGGAGGAATGATGCTGAACATCACAGAAATACACTTTAGCACAGATTCACACAGAACACAGCTGATTTAAGCTGTAATACGATTTCACATTTTTACTGTATTATCAATCAGATGAATGCAGAAGAGACTTATTTTAAAAATACATTTAAAAACGTTTGTATGTGACTAAATTTCCTACAGCTTTGGTAAGAACATGAAGGTGAGTAAATGATGAAGTTTACACCATATTACACCCAGATTTCATCAACAGAGCCGTGTCGTCATCTAATGAGAGGAAATCTGCAGTGATTTGTGGGAGCTTCTTAACATCAGAGCTGGTGTTAACCTCACAGTGTGTTTCTCTCGCTCTCCGCTGAAGTACAGCACGAGATCTTCAGACTGTCCTCTATCATCAATGATGACAGACGTCCTTCAGTGACTACACCAGAACATCAAGAGACGGCCGTGAAATATTGATGAACCGAGTCTGGACTGAAAACTGCTGAGGACTGCAGAAAACCCCCAGAAGAGACATCACTGAACATTTAGAGGAATCCCTTCCTTTCTTCAGTCAAACACTTACATTACTTCTAAAGTCTTGAAATCATATTTTATTTTATTGGCAGGTGGTGACAAATATAAACGTCGTTCTTAAGACAAAATGAATCAATAATTACGATTTTTTTAAGTGTTATTGAAAAGTCTCTTTTAGCTACCAAAGGTACATTATTTGATCAAAAATACAGTAAAAATGTAAAAAAAAAAAAAAAAGTACAGTGTAAAACATTTGTTTTCTGTGTGAATGTGTGTTCACAATTTTATTTTTTTATGTTTTTAATGTATTCCTGTGATGTTCAGCATCATTCCTCCAGTCTTCAGTGTCACATGATCTTCAGAAATCAGAGTAATATACTGATTTACTGCTCAATTATTATTAATTACTATTTGTCAGTTATTATTGGTAATGTGTCACACTTTCCACAAAAAACATAAGGAAGACAACGGTTTACAGCATTGATAAAAATCAGAAATGTTATATGTTACGATATTTTCACAACAAAACAGCTATTATGCGAATAATATTTCACCATTTTTACTTTATTTTTAGACAAGTTAATGCAGCCCTCATGAACAGATGAGACTTTCC
This sequence comes from Enteromius paludinosus, assembly GCA_032361165.1. Lineage (NCBI taxonomy): Eukaryota > Metazoa > Chordata > Actinopteri > Cypriniformes > Cyprinidae > Enteromius > Enteromius paludinosus. Next base: position 22,271,613 of record JAUMHQ010000070.1, read on the forward strand.
AAAAACATTTAAAAAATAATAATTAATACTGCACACTTTTGAACAATAGTGTATATTTAAAGGGAAACTAGAGTAAAAAAAAAACTAAAAAATACTTCTGTTATATTTTGTTCTAATATTAAGAGAAGAAAAACTTCTAAACTGACTCTGAATCATAAATAAATAAATAAATTAGTAATGATTTGTTTCAGTGTAATTTAATATCAAGTTGGAGTTCAAATTGGGTTTTGGGGTTTATCTTAAGTATAAACAGTCAAGTAATAAGTGAATGGAACAGTATTTGCGAGCACCTGACCAATTAAAACTAGCGCTACAGATTCTACTCTATTCATTGGCCCGATTGCTTCTACGGTTCTCTTCATTTCTAAATTGTTTTGGATAAAAGCATCTGCTAAATGATTACATGTAAATGTATTTGCAAAATAGAACACGTGGACGAAGATGTGTACTTTTGAAATCAATTTAGAAACACAGAAGAAGCATTTTTTCATTTTTGTATCTGCTCCATCACTCACAGCAGATACTCGAAACCGGTCTGAGGAGGTTTCTTTCTCCTCCACTAAGAAACAAATATCAGACGAGGGAAATGAGCGCAGACTTCCTCAAGCAGGAACAAGACTTCCTGAGCAAAACAAGAGCCTGATCAACAGGACTGGATCTTTTCTCTCTGAATACCTGCAGATTTTCTTCTGTTTTTTTTTACATGACTCCAATGTCCCCACCGCCAGGCTTCCTAAACTCTTTCAGTCTTTATCTTAAAAACATTTTGAGTCAACATAGCTTGCAAGAGTGTCATTATAAACACACCGAGGCTGTGCAAGCAACTAGTTAGTACGAGATTATCGGTTTAATGTCCAGACAGCATGTAAACACATTTAGACACTTACCTGACTTTTTCAAAGCAAATAAAAACCTGTTTTTCTAAATATTTCTGATGCCATGCATGTCACTAAATACATAAATATAAAGAAACTTTACAGCAACCTGACAAAATAAAAGCTCTCTTTTACTTCAAATTGTGACAGAATAAAATACATTCGAAATAAAGTCATTTTAAAAGAACATAAATTAGAATGATCAATTTTATTAAAAATAGGCCTAATTATTAAAATGTTGTTTTTAATGAATAAATCCCACTATTATTCTTCCATGTTTTAATTTTAACAGTAAACCTCATCAGAAATTAAATGATTTATTTTTTTTTTTCATTAAAAATAGAAATGAAATGAACATTTTGTCATCATTTGATTATTAAAAATGAACATAAATTAATTCTGAAAAAACTAAACATTTCACGGAGCACCGTTAGTGTACACAGTTTGTATTAATACAATGTAGACATGCTTTTGGATTAATACAAGTCTACAAAAAAAGGTGGGAAAAATGGAAATTTATTCAAATTAAAATACTAAATAATTAACTTGGAATAAATAATTAAATAAACAAATGCATAGGGCCCACAAAACAAACCTTTAAAAAAAACCTACTTTAATACAATGCAAAATAATACAACTGGTTTCCAGGTTTTGGGCTTCAGAAGCACATCATCCCTGCAGCGATCAAAACATGTGACTCAAGAAATATCTGAGCTGCTTCTTTGTCTAGACTCCAGCTCTTCTCGCTCTGGAGACTCGTGAGGTGCATCATGGGATGCTTTTAAACACTAGTGAGAAGACATTTACAGTGCATGTCCTTATGGTCACGGTCACGCATTTAGCAAAGCGACTTACAAAAGAAGAAGGCAATTCATCAAAGAGCCAACACCGTTATTATTAGACAACTAGAGGAGAACCATCACTACCTTCACTAGTCCTTCACTATCTGCTACAACTCATCCGATTTTCTTTCTCATTTCAATCTCAAACCTTCAGGAGATCATGAGAAAGAAATGCAGCGAGGTGTCCAAGCTTTGGTGTTCTAGAGTGATTTCTCCCTCGAAGGCCTGAGGAACACTGAGAGGCTGAACGCCGCTTCAAGACTTACTAAACCACAAGTTTGTGAAGCTGCAAAAAGAGAAGGTCCTGAAAACTTCACGTGTCAATATTTACAGACGAGAAGCACTTCGTTCCTGATCACAGCAGACAGCAGAAGCACTAGAATTCATTAAAACAAGACTCACGTGTGCTAAAGTAATGCTGAATACAAGATTTTCAAGTATATTAAAATAGAAAACCATTATTTTAAATTAATAATAAATTAAAAATAATAATACTGTATTTTTCATCAAACCCTTGGCGGAAACAAGTTTGTAGAAATGTTTTTCTGTGATCAGACTGCAAAATACTGTTTATTTATTATCTTTAAGACCACACTATTCTAGTATTTCTTGCATGACTTCTTCATTTCTGCTCTCTCGGTACGGATAAAAGCTTTTCCTTAATGAGCAAATGGAAATGTAAAAATAAATCTGCAGTATCTAAGTGATTTGTCTCTGAATTGTGCTCCGAGACAAACTGAATACTGATGAGCACCAACATGACAGAGCAAAAACAGTGCATCAATAGATGATCATCCCTCACAAACCTCTCATAAACATCTGACAATAAAATATCATCAGCAACAGAGACCGGTGCTCACACTTTATTTTATATCTCTGTGTTGCAAAAAGACAAATAATAAAATATTACAATAGAATTATTTTCCAGTTTTCCCAGTCATGATTACGGAATAAACATAACAATTTAACAATAATATTATATTAAATTAAAAAAACATTGTAAATTTGCTACTAAATATAACTTCTAGTGAGTTTAATCCATGACTTTTCTACGAAGATTTGACTGAATTTAATAGTTTTCATAACTTCTCTATATTTCAATTGTTTAAATCCCCTGCCACTGATAATGAGAACATGAAATAGCAAATTAAGCACAAATTTAACAAAGTCCCAGCCACAAGATCACTAAAGTAAAGTGTGAAAACTTACAGAAACACCGTCGTGTTTGGTAAAGAGCTGGGCTGCATGGTTTCCGTCAGGTCCGCGTCATTACACACAGCCTTCACGCGCACGCGCTGCCTGTTGAACTCCTTCGGTCTCTCCTCGACGCAGCGACAGCTGCCAATCATCAGCTCGGGACAGTGTCTGCTGCCGCGCGCCGCCGCGAGCGCCGCCAACAGCGCGAGCAGCACCTTCATCCCCATCACGTTACTTCCAGCCAATCTTGGATCAAATGATCGGTCATCTCAGGGATGATCAAACACCGAGGACAAGCGGTCCCCAGTCATCACAGAAGCACCTGGACAGGATGATGACGACGCGTAAAAACAAAACACGGTATTCCCAAATCAAAGCCAATCCTGCATTACGCGTTTAGATTAGGTTTGCGCTCTTCTTTATCCTTAGTATCCAAAAGTGCAGAAAACTTCTGTCTCAGTGCGCTTCTCAGTTTGCTTGACTTGTGCAAGTGCGCACTGCTGTCAACAGGTTGCTGTTGCTGGATGGAGTAACTTCTAGCGATGCGCGTCCAGTCCCTCACGCGTTCCTCCTCCCGGCGTCGCGTCCTAGTACGCCGAAGGCCTTTCTTATGAATAACAATGACGTATCGTGACATTTCCCAATATTGGGACCTGACTGGCTGTCCTCTGGCGCTGGTGGGCGGGAGTTAGTCAGCTGGCCAGTTACTAAACGCTATGGGTGATTCATGAATATTAATTAAGCTGGGCGATCCAGAAAGAATTTCGAGCGACGTCAGCACGCCCTCATTAATATGCATAAGGCATTTCTTGGCCATAGTAGAATTTAAACACGGTCCCTCCCGGCGAACAAACTTTTCATTGGCTCAGAGCTGCACATGACATGATTATTCATCATGAAGAGGCATGGAGATGTGAAATTCCAGACTATCTCATTATAAATAAGATATGATTTATAAAGTCTACATCTAGTAAACATATTTTCACAACTCAAGCTCCTCTGTAAGGTCCTGTTGGGTTTTGTCCCTCATATGATGGAGCTTAAATGTTTTCCTGTAAAGAAAAAATACAGAACTCTTTTCAAAACACAACCAAAGGAATTGTAAGCAAGGGCCATGGAGGTGTGCAACAAACCATTTATTGCTTTTTGTCACTCATGACTCAAATAAAAAGAATTGACTCATCCTTCCAATCCTATGACTTTCTCATTCGTATGTTACACAATCTTTACACAGCACATTTGCTGCAAATCACGCACTTAAGACATATATGAGAACCGATGGTGTTTTGCATCAAGGATATAAAGTAATGTTTAATGCATTATTTTTGAAACATTCATGAGGTTTGAGAGCTCTGATTTTAATTTAAGCATCCAGAACTCTAGAAGACTCAAAATATGGCACACTATGTATATATTAAGGAACTATGCTTTTGTCCTTTTTGCACCATAAAGAGAAACAAAATCGTGTGGGGAAACAAGATGGACGACAGATTTTTTAATAGTAATAAATAGTTGACTGGAAAATTAAGATGTGCTCAGCTTCAGGCTATCTATATATATGGATGTGAATGGGTGCCGTCAGAAAGAGAGTCTGATAAAAACATCAGAATAATCCACAGCACTCCAGTCCATCAGTAGACGATAAAAGATCAAAGTAATCCAGCATTAAGATGATTCTAACTCAAATAGCTCCAGTGATAAAGTACTTCTTCACAAGAGGAAGAGTTATTATGGATTAAATAATTTAGTTAAAAGCATCTTAATGCTGGATTAGTTTGATCCTGTGTCTTCTCCAGATGTTAACTGATGGACTAGAGTGCTGTGGATTATTCTGATGTTTTTATCAGACTCCCATTCTGACGGCACCCATTCACATCCATTGCTGATGAAGACACACACTCCTCCTGATCTCAGATGGCCTGAGGATGAACACATTTTTAGTTGTGCATGTATTATTCCTTTAAAGCTGAATGTGCAGCTGCTTTGAGAGCCAGACAATCTTCCACTGAATGGGCTCTCATTATTTACACCGAAGGAGACAGAGAGAGCAAGCGGCCGCTTTCTGACCAGTCCCGAGTTTCCCATAATTCACTGCATGACAGCTAAACATGAGGCAGCTCTTTTCCTCTCAACCACCGACAATTTCTCATTTTCTCTCCCTGCTTCTCTCTCTGGATCTCTGGGGAAGGGCAAGAAATAAAAACGCTGTTGGGTTTAGCACTCCTCTCAGATTGCTGCTGGAGAGCTTGTTTAGACAGATGTAGCTTCACCTCGGCGCTGGAGCGAGAATCTTTCCTCACGAGACTGAGCTGCGCCGTCCTGACATCATCTTCTCAAATGATGAATCTCTAGATGGAGAATAAAAAGCAGGCGCGCAGATGCAGTCCGTCTCTCCTGTAATGAGAAGCAGAAAACTTCAGCAGCCTCTTGATACTGAGTAAATATTTTCTCAGTGGTAAAGAAAGAGCGTTCGAGCCTCCCTAAACACCAGAGCGATAAATAAACGCTGCGAGGATTACAGACTGAGAGCGTCTCAGATTAAACACATGTGGAGAAAGAACTGCGTCATTATGAAGACTAGCGACTCTTACCTGAGATTAACAAGTGAAAAATTAACCCTCCTCAACAAAATATTTGATTTAAAAAAAGAAAGAAAAAAGTGACCAATAGACATTTACACACACACACATATATGTACATACATACAAATTGTACATGCTATTAAATTTATGTGTATGAATATGTATGTGTGTACATATATAAATATATGCACGTAATTACGATTATATTACACGTATCAAATATCACATTAAGCAGTAGTACAAATTGACATACATAAAATAGTATACTAAATATTGGAATGTATATTTACATATGATATACATGTGTGTGCATTATATTATTACTCATTTAATGTATATCATATTAAGTGAATAAATACATTGAATAATACATAATTATATTTTAAATAAATATTGCATTAAATAAGTAAAGACATTTATATTAACATATGTTTTAAATTATTAATGATACATAACTAATAATATTAAATATTACATTAACCAAAATACATTTTTATGATCTGAGCTTGTTTCCAGACAATATTTTAAAACCAATGATCGTATAGTTGTAGTTGAAGGAAAATAAAAGAAAAACTTATTGCCTCCAGTCTCCTTTACTAAACACCCGTCATATTCTTCTACTGCAGTTTACTGGATGAGAAAAAACAATCTGTGATGATAACAACAAGCTGTCATTATGGCACTTACAGCAAACGAACAGGTAAACAGCTGTGTCGTCTGTGCAGTGTGGCGTCCTCCTGTCCTTGTGCCCTAATGAGTGCACTTGTTCCTGATAGGACACCAGCAGCTGGCAGGTGCACAAGGTATATATACGATATATATATATATATTAGTCAATATAGATAGATAGATTTCATGGCATGTTACACAGCCGTCTAAAGGTTAAGAGGGCGAGCCAAACTATGTTATGAGCTGAAGACTCATACTCATACATACACACACTCTCTCTCACACAAACACACACACACACACACACAGAAAGAGAGAGACACACACAGACAGTCAAACAAGTACACTCTCACACACTCATGTAGTGTCTCCATGTGTTTTCTGGGGTCTCTCCATAGGTGTAATGATGTTTATACTGTACAGACTAGTCCTACACTGACCCTACACCTAAACCTACCCCTTACAGGAAACTGTGTGAATTTTTGGATTTTCAAAAAACTTC
>JAUMHQ010000070.1:22289657-22301611 GCA_032361165.1 Enteromius paludinosus
AACACAACACACTTTTACATTCTCAAACACTTCATTCTGTGTGATTTATAAGCTTGTTTCCTCATGGAGACCTAACAAATGTCCCCACAAGGTCAAAATTTACTGGTATTCCTATCTTCGTGGAGACAATTAGTCCCCATAAGGGACACACACACTCTCTCTCTCTCTCTCTTTCTCACACACACACAATCACACATTTTCTGAAAACTAAAGAGTAAAACATAAAACAAAACTTGTTTTTGAGATCTTATGAAACAATATCTTGATCTTCAGAAAACAAGACATAACTATCGGGGGAAGAAGTTATTTTATGAAACAAAGCAACATTTTAGGATCTTTTTAAGACCTCGATTTGTGGAAGACTGAATGAAGACTTTCTGAGACCTCTTTAAGGTCTGGCTGTTCAGCTCAGAAGTAAGATGTTTGCAGATGCACTTGAAGGAAGTGTAGCTCTTCAGTATTCAGCACTGATATCAACATTTAGTTGATTGCATTAAGAACCCTTAAAAAGTGATTAAATCAAGGTGGCACTGACCAAACGCATGGTTTGAAGAGATTCAGTCAGTAAATCATGCACGATGATGGCATAGCTTCTGCTCAAATCAGCCATTATTTCTAATGAAAGCCAATCTATTTCCTCAATCTTTGGCACAGTTCGGTGATATTGTTTAGTTATCAAACAAACTCTCTTCGGTGTTAATAAAGAGCAGTAAACATGTGACTTACATGCTGAAGCTCTGTCTTCATTATCTGTCTCTCAGCATCAATCCATTAGTTCTGGAGCAGTTACACACTCCTGGGACTCTGTGCAACTCGTGCTAGAGTAATTAAGATATTGTAAAATGAATCTGTTTGCGCTTCACTGGCTGCCGTTAAACTTTAATTATGATGCATGATGATTCACATCAGGAACAGTCTAATTGTTTCCTTGATCTTTTGAGAACTCGGTGTATTTTGAAATCACTGGAACTTTTTGAAGAACTCAATAACAAAACAATATTATATATATATATATTATTTTTTTTGGTAATTGATTTATTTTTTGACTTTTTTTTTTATTTAAACCTATACTATATACTATTTAGGTTTCATTCATTTATTTTTACATTATATATGTCACGAATGAGGACGTGAAACGTTCGGGTACAAACGCAAACAGTGTTTATTAATACTCAGGGTCAGACAGACAAAGTCGAGCACCGGCAAACAGAAGCAGCACAGGCATATTAATAAACGATAAACAAAGCAATAGTCAAATACCGGCAATCAGAGTCCAAGGGATGCGGCAAAGCGAAGATCCGGGAACAGGCAAAGATCAGCAACGATTCAATCCAAATGACAAAACAAACTAGGAACAAAGAAACGAATGAAATACAGGAAGCAGGTTGACGATGTAATGAACCGTGAAAATAACAAACACAGAGGGGTTTTTATGCTAGAGGAAATCCGGGTGGAAACGAGGTGGGTGGAGAATACAGTTTCAACATAAAAGTCCCACAGTGGCAAACAGAGAAAAACACAAAAGAAGTCCTAGAGCTGGAGTGCCATAAACAGTCTCTAGCTGGCAGCTCCAGCTGGGCGTGACAATATACTGTATATATATATTTGGACTGCAATACCTAGTTCAACCACAAGAAGTCAATTCTACATACGGTTCCTCTAACAATAATAACTCAACTTCATATTTCGTAAGAAATATAACAAATAAAACAAAAATGCAATGTTATTTTATAAAACATAAAAATCACACTACATCAATATATTATAAAATATACAATATATAATTTTTTTTATATATATATATATATATATACATAATATTAGCTGCATATATTCAAATAATTAGGCTTTATGTGTTATGTCTGTGATTAATTTAATTAGAAACATGATCAGAAGTCAGTATCTTACCTAATAAGATCTAAAGTTCCTGAAGGGAGTGGATCTGTAAGCATTCACATTAATCTCAGATTCATGAAGCACACAACCTGAAGATAAAGAAAAATGAGTCCATTTCACAGCATCACTGCTAAAAGATCTACAGTATAATATACTGAAAAACTCACAGGTCATATATTGCTGTTAAACAGGTTTATTTCCATCGAAATTATGTCTTTATTTCATACTATAAACAGTGTAGTTCCAGCATCTCTGACCTTTGACCTTAGCCTTCCTGCAGAGGTCAGAGGTCAAGCCGTAGGTCATCTGCATATACTGCAATGAAACTGTAGCCGTGCGTTCATACCGCCGCCGGCGAGAGCGGCAAAGTGGCCGAGAGTCATTCATTTTGAATGCAGGCTGGTGGCGCGTCATGGACGGCGAGAGCGTCAAGGAGAGTTGAAATCAGGTTAACTTTATGGTAATGAGCTATGTTCGGCGGCAACCAATCAGAATGCAAGTCCACCGCTTGAGAGGATTCCAGAGAATACAGCCCTGGTTCCGAACACATTAGTTCCCAAGCATTTTCATGCAAGAACGCTTGTTTTTCAGCAGGAGTGCAATTGATTTGCTCAAAACAACACTGATTTGACAGATTAGACTACACTTCAACCAGGATAGTTTGTAATGAAGACTGCACACAAATTAATGTTAAATATTAATTAAAGAACAAGTTAATTTGGTTAGCAAACCATGTTCTTTCCATCAATCAGTGTTTTTCTTTTTTTACATGGAAAATATTTAATGAGGTTAACTTATACCCTGCACAAGATCAACATGTTTCTTTCCTTTAAACACAAGGCCAAGTGTTCGATAGTCAGAGCGTCTGCTGATCTTTCCACAGCGTCGTTGGTGGGGTGGCAAAAGCGAATTTTGATGCTCTCATCAACGACGGTGTGAACGCATAGTAATGCCATGTTAAAATCACAAAATGATCAGAATCACACATTAAACTCTCGCCTTAAGCTTGAGAAAGAATACAATGAAGGCAAATGAATAATTGCTAGAGGCACTCTGAATAAACAACAAAAACAATTTGTTAAAGTGTTTATTCATGTATATTTATACAAAGCACAAACATTCTTTGCCCAGCGGTGACTGATGCACAAAATAAGCTGCTCTGGATGTTTATGGGTTTAAAATTCATCTGAATAGAGCCACTGTGGCCTATTTGACATGAAACAGACTGCTGCATTTTCTCTCGGCTCTTGGGTTTTGTCAGCGTACACTCGCTAAAATATGATGACGAGCTTATTATAACGCTGTCACGATCTTCTTCTGACTGAGACACAGAGGTTTACGTTCTTTAGTGATTTACTGCATGTGCAGTTCCCATCCATTATTGAGCAGGAATAAAAATATCACTCACAGACTCCGTTTATGTCTTTTTTATTTGAATTATTATCGTTAGTGTCATTATTAGCATCGTTAGTATAAGCTTGAGTAAACATCAAGTAAACATGCAATATTTACAGTAATTCCCCTCCATCGTCTATATGCAAATGTTACATTATACACACATATTCACATCAGGATGATCGAGAGCTTCAGAAACCAACATAAACAGTCTGGATCTGAGAGATCAGCGATAACATGAGGATGAAGGGACTATATAAATAATGGGAAAGTAAGGGAAGACATGGACAGCCTTGCCATCAAATACGGGTCAGTCTGCAGGCTACAATTAAAATAGAAGAGCTGAACAAACAGGTCATTGATCAGGTAATTGTGTGCGTTTTAGGTGGATTTCTAGACGTACGAAGTCTTTGGCTTATATGTTTGGCACTGTCATGATCATTCGCTCATCATCCTATTCACTGGAACAGAGATTATTTATTAAAAATGCATGAAGATTTCACATGGAGCGTATTAAGCTACTTTCTAATATTGGTGTAAATATAATAATTAATAAACAAATTACAAATAAAATCATGTCATAATACGGGAATAAAAAAAATGTGATCTATTAATTCTGAATATGCATCGGTTTTATTTTAGTATCAATGAGAAACAATATTTTTTATATTTTTAATAATCGATAATATGTTTTCATATTTAGAATTTTTTGTTTTATATTTTCATTTTTATTTTATCTTTAAATATTAGTAATTGTACTAATTACTAATTGTTTTTATTTAATGCATTTTATTGTAAGTTATTACATCAAGTGAAACTAATTAAAATAATACATGTTTTTAGCTGCAAAAAACATATTTATTTTTATTATTTTATTTTAACTAGTGCTGGGCAATAATTAATCGCAATTAGTCGCATCCATAAAAAAGGTTTTCGAGTACATGTTTATATATTAAAAATATTTATATGTAATATTAATTATATGAATATAAATATATACAGATAAATATTTTCATAATATATACTGTATGTGTGTGTCCTTATATATAACATACACAGTATAGACACACATATATTATGTAAACAAATAGTTTATTTTGGATGTGATTACTCATGATTAATCATTGCCTAGCACTAATTTTACTTTATTTCTAATACTGAAAATGTTTAATTGTTTTAGTCTTAGTTAATGGCAATATGACTGATATGCATATACAGTAAATGACGAGTTATTGCATTAATTCTCAACTTGGCATATTAAAAACAACCTCAGAATAAACACAAAGAAGTCCCATAAATGTCGATATTAATGTATAATTACACTGAATATTACCCTAAACATGCATTAAATTGAAAATCAAGCACTTTGTAGTTTCAAATTTTAAACGGAAGGCATTCGACGTGAAATTAAGGATCCGACTGCATGCTGACGGCAAACGCTCAAAACATCTAAATGAAGCCAATTAAAAGTTACAAAAATAGCAGATCCGTTTAAGAGCATCAACAATCCCAAAAAGTTTCAAAAACCTAAACAAGGTCCAGAAAGAAAAAAAACATCCATTCATCTGATCATAAACTCAAATAAAAACCCAACTGCAAATAAACGATGAGCATTCACAGCTTAGAAAAGAGATCTGGATCGTCTCAGAAGGGGGTGATAGTGCTTATTGCACCTGTTTTAAACAAAACACAAGCGTAACTTCATAAAATACATCAGTTTAATACTATAGTTAAAACCATAACCAAAAGTGTTCCGACGAGAGCTTTAAAGCACAGATGCACGTCTCAAAGAAATTTAGTGTATTCCAGATAGTTTAGCATCAGTTCCATATAGAGTCCACAAACACCTCTGAATCATTAAAGCCAGGTCGCGTAAAGAGTTTACATGGCCTCTGAGATCCATCGATCCCGTAATGTGCAAGAAAAGCGGCCAAGGTTGGAGGATTTATGGAAGCAATAAACAGGAAGAGATGGCTTCTGTCTGCACTCGAAACGAAACTCAAACTGGAGAAGCACAGATACACAAGGAAGACTTGTTAGAGGTATACAGTGTGGAAAACACAGACACGAGTGAATGAAAACTGACTGTGATGGACTGAAGGAGAGCAGTTGTGTGCTTAAAGGGATAGTTCACCTAAAAATCACTATTTACTGACCCTCATGTATCCAGCAGCTCTCGAATCTCCTTCACACTTGTGTATAACTCAGATATGATGAGTTGCACCGGATTAAAAGTCAACTAGGGCTTCAGCAGACAATTGTTTTGATACTTGGTTTATCAAATGATTATAGAATAATTAATCAACTAATGAATAATAATTTCTCTGATTAATCAGTAGGCTTCTCAGCTTTTCAATTTGTTCAAATATTGTTATACTGTATATATTCAAAGCTGCTTGATTGCAATAAATCAAGTTAGTGTTAGGGTAATTACATTTTTTATGTGTGTGTTTAATACTGCAAAACTGTTTGCCTTAAAGCAGTTGATTGTATAAATTCTTATATAAAAAGGTTACAGCTAAATAATAAACGTGCACTAGAAACAGATGCTTTCTTAACTGCTGTTTTCTCATCACTGTTATTTTTGCTGTTGCTGTCTTTATTTTATTATTGAGAGGAAACGTGCAACATTAAACTGTATTTACATATTTATCTAAATAGCACTTCAAGCTAACAGTAAACCACTGCTTATGTATAGCAAATTTGGAAACACTTTATTTCAATTGTCCACTTCTACTAACTAGACATTCTACTAACACTAAGTTACTTTGAAACAACATGTCAACTAGCAGTCATTAGAGTATTAATCGTTCCCTGTGTGTCAGTCACTACGAGTTATGTTGTCAGGACAGACTGGGGTCTTGCCTAGAGCCCTGATTCGCCTGCTGCTTATGCCCGGCTTCGCTGCCATTGGCAGAGGACTGCCGACTGCCTGGATTCCTGGGTGCTGACCCCACTCAGGTTCTTGTGTTTTTGGAAGTGCACGAGAAGTTGTGCATTGTCAAGTGCGTTCAGCCTCAGGATTGCAGTTTGCGTTCAAGGGTCGAGCATGGCAGTACCAAGTCCTTCCCTTTGGGCTCTCCCTGTCTCCAAGGGTCTTTATGAAGGTCATGGAGGGCGCCCTTACCCCGTGAGGGAAGTGGGCATCAGAATCCTCAACTACCTCGACGACTGGCTCATTTAGGCCCAGACATGAGAGAAGTTGTTCGAGCAAAGGGAACTGGTGCTTCAGCACCTTAGCCAGTTGGGGCTTCGGGTCAACTGGGAAAAGAGCAAGCTCTCCCCTGTGCAGAGAATCTCTTTACTCTGTGCGGAGTTAGACTCGGTGAGTATGACAGCGCATCTCTCAGAGGAGCGCTCATAGTCAGTGCTGAACTGCATGAGTTCCTTTAGAGGCAGAACAGTGGTTTCACTGAAATAGCTTCAGAGGCTCCTGGGGCATATGGCATCCCATCACGCCACTCGGATTGATTTATATATGAGACCACTTCAGCACTGGCTATACTCCTGATTCCCAAGATATGCATGGGAAACTCTGTGTGACGATTACGCCGGCTTGTCATGGCATGTTGTGGTAACAACAGATGCCTCCATGGCGGGCTGGGATGCCACATGCAATGGTCAAGCAGCCTCAGGGCTCTGGACAGGGCCCCCCAGTTGTTGGCAGTGTATTTAACTCTGCAGCACTTCTGGCCACTGCTGCAAGACAAACAAGTATTGGTCTGCTTGGACAATACTGCGACTCAATCGAACATCAACCATCACGGGGGTCTACAATCACACTGCATGTCACAGCTCGCCCGCCATCTCTCCTCAGTCGCAGTTCAGATCACTGTGTGCGTACATATTCCGGGGGAGCTCAATCATGCAGCTGATGCGCTTTCACGACAGTTCACATTGCCCGGAGAATGGCGACTCCACCCCGAGACAGTCCAGCTGATTTGGAGTCGATTCGGAGAGGTTTAGGTAGATCTGTTTGCCTCTCACAAGTCCTCCCACTGTCGGTTGTATTTTTCCCTGACCAAGATTCCTCTGGTAAAGATGCACTGGAGCACAGCTGTCTCAAGTATGTGTTTCCTGCACAGACCCTGAGCAAGGTCAAGGAGGACAAGGAACAGGTCCTGCTGGTTGCGCATTACTGGCTCTCCTGGACCTGGTTTTCGGAACCCATGCTCTTCGCAAACCGGCCCTCCCTGGCGCATACCTCTGAGGGAGGACCTCCTCTCTCAGGCGCTCGGCAGCATACGGCAGACTTGAGTGGCCTGCCACAAGCTGTGGTAGACACGATCAATCAAGTTAGAGCTCCCTCTATGAGGCAAGCTTATGCTTTGAAAGTGGAGTCTGTTTGCAAGCTGGTATTCTTCTCGCCGAGAAGACTCCCGAAGATGCACGAAAGGAGTTGTGCTTTCCTTTTTTGCAGGAAAGGTTGGAGCGTAGGCTGTCGCCCTCCACCTTGAAAGTGTATTTGGCTGCCATTGTAGCACATCACAATGCACCGGTCTTTGGGAAAGCACGACCTTATTGTAAAGTTCCTGAGGGGTGCTAGGAGGTTGAATCCCCTTGTGCCCTCCTGGGACTTTCTGTTGTCCTTGCTGGGTCTCGAACTGTGACCTCCTCCTTTGTGTTGTCCCACGGCACCTCTCTGGCACTCTTTTGCAGAGCTGCTGGCTGGGCAACACTGAACATCTACGCGAGATACTACAATCTTCGCATTGAGCCAGTTTCTTCCCGTGTGTTGGGTTATAGGTATTTGGCGGGAAGAACTGGCCGCTGTCACACTTGCGCCATTCCCCCTCAAAGAGGATGCGAGTGCTGTTTACTCGCCAGGTGGCGAACTTGGTAGAGCATCCTCCAGCATCCTTGGCAGTCAGACTAGGCAGAGCAGTTGACGCCAGGCTCAGTATCAGTGTGCATGCCCGGGGTCCGATCAGCCCCTGTACTGGGCTAGATGTCCATATAGGATTCCCTGCGGTTAATCCTATATATGTATCCTCAACGGTAAGGTTTCCCTAGGTAAACCCGTGTCTTCCCCTGACAGAGTACTCTGTCCATCTCTAAAGCCAGTCATGGAGGGAACTGAGATGTTATGTCCCCTTGCCATGACCTTGAACCATCGCTGAGAGCTGGCACTTATTCTCGGCTCCTCAGCAAATCTGATGAGTAGTTGCACCTGTCGCCTCTTTATACCAGGATGGTAGTAATTATACAAGGAAGTCATTTTCATTGGCATTTTCTCTTAAGCAGAGCGAATCAGGGCTCTAGGCAAGATCCCAGTCAGTTGTCACGACATAACGTCTCCATTCCCTCCATCAGGGAACAAGGGTTACATACGTAACCGAGAAGATTGTTCTGCCTAATTTCTACTAACAATTTATTTTGATGTGTCTAAACTTTTCAAGTATATGTGAAAAACCGACCCTAATATTCGCCTCTGAGAGTTAGTAGACATGTAGTTGCAAATTAATGAGAATTAGTTGATTGTAGTTACAAAGTTACTAGAATGTCTAAAGTACACTATCAACATAAAGTGTAACCTCAAATTTCACAAAACATTTAGCATAAAAGCATTTTTTTTGTTTGTAGCTTTGTAAAACCTTACCACACTTTACTCGATGTTGCTGATAATTTCATGTAATCACTTCAGCCTTAACGTCAAGGATGAGACGCTTATGTAACTGTAACTGCTGTATGTAACTGCTGTCGTATTTGAACTGACTGCAAACAGAAGTGAGATTCGAACAGTCATACAGGTTTCAGTGTGAGGGTGAGTAAACAACATCGCCTTCCTCTTTGAACGAACTACACCTTTAGGATATTAACTTATTAGGCCCTTTTTATAATATTTTACTGCATTGTACTGTTTCAATGACTCCTAGCCAGTGATGATGAACAAAAACACAAATGCTCATAAAATATGTGAAAACTGACAGTTTCTAACAATCACATTCACACAGTCAAATACTAAATACCATTTTTTTCTTTTGTGATAAAACCTACAGTGATTTGGGAATGTTAAAGTCAACAGAGTCCCAGCGATGGTTCTTAATTAAATCCATCATTATTTGCTATTATTGCTCTATTACTTTAACATGTACCAGTATTAAACGAATGTTAATTATGGCCAATACTTAAAAAATGCTGCATTAGCTACAACAGCAGTCTAAAACAAAAAAATAGTTACTTGACTGCTGGTTAAGATTAACATTATCTAATAGCCCACAGTCAAGATGATTTCAATAGAAAAGTTTACTGAATTTTTATTTTAATTAACGCATTTAACTCTATTTGTCTTTAGTTATTCAGACGATTTAATTAAGGGAATCACTGTGGAGATCCAGGGTCAAACGTTCAACATCGGCCACTACAAACGCCAAATCTGATGCTGACACTATCGGTGAGATTCATGGATACTCAACATGTCTCCTTACTATTTTACAGGTTGTGTTCAATACAAGTTAATCTTTTAACCACATTTACACATAGCACATTTACAAGCTGGTAAACTGCAAATTTGACATAATAATCAGAACATTTTCCATGCAGAAAAAGCTACTCACAGGAATTGTTTCTAGTTTTTATCTACCTAGAAAAGAACTCTGTAATCCACTGCAAGAATGCCAATAATAGGGATTTACTGAACAATCCAAAAAGTAAACATTTCTGCTTTTACATGCCGCTCTGTTTACTGCCATTGTAAGTGCTATGGTAAATGTAGAAATGGAGATTGGCACAAATGATAATTACAGATCTATAGTATAGATATCATTCTAAATAATCGCCTGTCAGTATCTGTATCGGCAGACATCATTCTGAACAATCAGCTAGTGGTTTTGGTATCTGTATCAGCATTTAGTTTTCTGAATATTCATATCGGTAGATATCACTGGGAATAATTGGTATCAGAAGATGTCACTCTGAATAATCGGCTAGCTACCAACAGACAACATTCTGAATAATGAGTTATCTGTATTGGCAGATATTCTGAATATTGTTATCAGCATTTATTAGTCTGAATAATCACTACTGGTATCGACGGATATTATTCTGAGTAATCTGATATCGGTCTCTGCAGATATTCTGAATAATCGTATCGGCACATATCATTCTGTTTTAACACTACTGGTATCGGCGGATATCATTCTGAATAATCAGCCATCGGTAATTGCGAACATCATTGTGTACTGGTAGCGGGTGAGAAATGTAATATTCGGGCAACTCTAACTCACTGTTGAGTCTCTACTGGTCTTTCAACAACACATGCACACACTATCGTACTTACTAACACACGGAAATGATTCAACATGATGTGCTGCTTAAAAATACAGGTAGTAGGTCCAGTAGAGCAGATTAACGATGATGAACGACAGCGGGAAGGTTAACCGTGAGTAGTTGTCTATATAATGTGGGTTTTCCACATGACAGCAGTTAATGGATTTCAGGATCTTCCTCAGGATAGAGATGTTTTTGGCACAGCGGCTAAGGAGCTCCGCTGGGGCCTCGGCAGTCTTGGGTTCACTGGTGGTTGGGCTGGAGGGTGCGAGGCCAGGCTCTCCTCCGGTGGTGGGTGTAGTTGCCGCTGCCGGAGAGTCTTTGCGCCGCTTTAGCCGTGAAGAATTGCTGGCGATGGTGGTGACGATGCCGTTCATTTCCTCCTCGCACTCATGCATGTGATGACCATACTGACAGAAAGAAATACAGAAACAAGAGAAAATGAGCAATGACATTCGACATGAAAATCATTAACACCAAATGTATGATGACATGATGACAACAATATGATTACAATGATGATGACAATAACGATAATGACTGTAATTTACATTTTAAGAATTTGTGAGTGGTTACCCATGTAAAAGTCACAAAGTCATGAATTGTTCACTCCCACCACCTACAATCCCTGTAGGACCTGGGACTCAAACCCCGCAACCTTTGGATTACAAGTCCAACTCCCTATTCCATTGGGCCACGACTGCCCCTCCTTTTTTATATATTGAGGTCTTATAAAAAAAAAAAATCATTCTGAGCAAGAAAATGTACATTATTTACAACATTATTATCTGTAATCCAGAGACTGAGGCAATCCTGTGATATGAACATGTGTGAACTGAACACTTGAATGAAGGGGCCAAATAAATGTTTTCATAATTTCCCTTTGTTTACGTTTAAATGTGAGCTGATAAAGAAAAGCTTATTCCCTTTATATGCTTTAGACATGTGGAACAACAAGTTTCACATCACAATTGGGTGCTGTAATAATATACAGGGTTCCTACAGGTTTCTTTAAGTCAAATTCAAGTCTTTTTAAGTCCTTTTTAAGACCATTTATATAAAGATTTAATACCTATTTCACGGCATATTTCACAGACCTACCGGCAAAGAAAAACACTTTTTTTTGTTTGATCATTTATTTCTCAAACAAATGTGAAAATGTGGACTGTGTAAAGCATTATGGAAGAATTATGTAATATTGCAGCATAATAGTGAGTAGGCCTACTTACGCTACAACACCACAGCACAGACCACAGACAACAAGCCAAACAGCACATCCAGCTGTTTGTTTTTTGTTGTCTCGTTGAGGCTCTCGTCGAACATAAGAACGAACGGCGATTTGTTTACTTTGGACACCAATTCCTCTTTGATGTGAACCGCTAAACCAAACTTGG
>JAUMHQ010000070.1:22314903-22325340 GCA_032361165.1 Enteromius paludinosus
TTCAAAATTAATCTAGATTAATCTAGATTAAAAAAATTAATCTATGCCCACCCCTAATATATATATATATATATATACACACACACACATACACACACACATATGTAGTATTTTTTTTTATGATAATATGAATTATTATTGCTATTTTAAAATTTGACCATAAAAACCAAACAAAACTAAACAAAAAAACTATAATAGTAATAATAATAATTATTATTATTATTAGTATTATTGGTATTAAATTAATACTATTACTTTTTCAATATTTCACTGTAAAATAAAAAGAAATTGAGTTATTTAAGAAAAAAAGGACGATCATTTTTATCATATAATTTTACATGGCAACTATAAATATATATTTATATATATATTTATCTCTTCATTTATAATTTTCAGACATGAAGCAATCAAAATTAGACCTTAAACTTTTTTTTTGTAGATAAGTGCTTCTCGTTAAAAGTTTGGTTTTGGTTGGAGCACACGTGTGAATAAACACAGCACCGTACTTCACTCTGAAACGTGCAGTGAACATTTTTATTTCATAACTCGCAGCCTTTGCTTCTAAATCAAAGCATGATGAAGATACAGCAGATAAGGATCTTAATGCATTTTGGTTACTGTTATCAAAACTAATCCAACTGATCGAGCTGACGCCTAAAGGATGAAGAGATGTAAATATTTCAGTGAAAACAGGCCACTGGCTGAACATTTATATTTGTTCCAAGATCAAAACATCTCCATACACAGCTCAGACTACGGCCGCTTACTGTACTCGTTTGTGTCTATATTTAATACTTCTGAAGAGAACTTTTAGGACAAACATCTGAGCCAGTTGAAACATAAATGACAACTCCATCGAGCTGTAGAAGAGCAACATCTGAGAAACTGAGAATTTGCCGTTGTGTGGATAAATACTTGCTGAAAAAATAAAGTAGGACAGCGTACAAACAGCCAAGAGACACAATCCGAAGCGCTCTCATTACAAAACCAACCCTCGCCTGCTCTGGAATGCTCCTCCACCTCGTTATTCAGGTGTTTAACGAGTGTGACACCTGTCAGCAGATGTGTGTGTGTGTCTGCCAGGCCTGTAGGTCGTGTGTGGGATCAGAAGAAGCTCTGCAGCTCTGTTTCTGACACAGATTTGCTTTCTTTACACACTCAAGACCGGAGCTTCTCTGAAGCATCGTGACTCTCTCCTCAACGATTCTTGAATCGATTCTGAGCTCGGTTTGTACTTTAGATATGCTTTCTTTATGCCGTTAGGAAAGCAGTACGCATCAATGATTATATGATAAAACACAGTCAGTCATGTTTTCAGAACATCTGATATGTGGAAACAGTGTGAACGCTGTCTGTTAAAGCCGTCTCTGTCTATGAACTCATCAGCTACAGCTGCACAGTTATGTTAAGCACTTTGAATAACGTAATTAATTGCTGCTTTGAAAGATTAAATAATTGTGGAATCCATAATTGCGATTACAAAAATCAATTAATTGTGAAGCACTATCATTAACAATAATTAAACAACAATAGTGCTGAGGGAAAATAAAAACTATGATCATCTGTGAACGGTAAACTTTAATCATCTCAGATACTGAAAATACTCTGTTTATCACTTGTATATTTAGTTGGCTAAATCCTTAACAATTGTTTTGATTCATTATTCATTTGTACTTATTTTTAAAAGTGTCCCACTTATAGAATTGAATAAAACTGCACAAACTAAATATGATGTAAAATGAAAATGCAGCCATATGCCATGATATGAAAATTGGGGATGCACTGCATCATGTTTTTGAATTGAATTGATGACACGATTGTCATAATCAAATCGAACAGTAAAACCAGTGATGATTTACAGCCTAGTCAACACTAGAAAACCCAAAATAATATTTGGCATCAAAAGATTTTATTATTTATTCATTTGTATGTTTTGTTACCTCCTTCATAATAGGGATTTTTTACACTTTAGATGTTTTTTACGCTTTTAGACAGTTTAGAAATCAAGAATAAAGCCATGATGTAGAAAAATGGTCCTAAAATAGTCTATTTTCCCCTAGATAAACACCTTTGCTTTTGATTATGGGTAAAATATGAGGCAGACTTCATGACTATTTTTTTTTTTTTTGATGCCCTCATTAAAATAAACACAGCAGCACTTCTAACAGACAAACTGACAGCTCTGGTTTCTTAACGATTCAATTTAGAAAAAGAGTGGGATGCAAAAGAGAAACAGCCGAAAACTTCAGACATGAAAGGAGCATTTTATTAGATTGGGCAGCTCATATCAGCTGTGATTGACAGCTGCTCATCTCAGCGTCTCAGGTCATACAGGGTGTATTTGGGACAGATTCATCTTCAAATAGGATTCATTCCTCCAAAACCTTGGCAGACGACTTTAAGTAGATGCATGCATTTGTATTTGCATAGAAATAAAACTGCAATAACGACTGTATTGCAAAAAAAGGATCCCTACAGTTAACCACCTCAGGGATTCATTGATAGTCCAGATCTGGCCTGAATGTACAGTATTTCTCCAGCACAGATGTGTGAAACAGAGCCTCATCCTCCTCACATCATCCGTCTCTTTCATCTCTTCTGGCTTCCAGAGCTCATCTAACAGACTGGTTTGATGTTGGAGGCGCTGAGGAGGTCAGGAGCATCAGCGGCGACACACTGACAACTCTTAAAAAAGCAGTAACTTTATAGTGTTTTTAGGTTTAAGTATTATATAATATTTCCTCTGAATTAAGATGTCTGCAACACAAACGCACACACGAAATCTAACCAATCCGTTTACTGTCACTACTATAAAACATCATAATCTGATGTCCGTTGTTTAATGCTGACCGGTAATTACTGAAAGCTGCTTACACAGAATGAAATCATGTGTTTGACGGCAGTAAAAGCTCATTTTAGATGACCTCAGTTTAACAACAACTGCGGTACAGATTTAGATTGATCACCATGATAGATGTTTGTAAGGAAAGTAAACACTTCAAAGTTGCATGACTTATCTGTACATAAAACGCACCCACATCTATACATGACCTGGAGAAAAGCTTTAGGCCAGTATTTCCATTCATCTCAACAGAAGGAGCTCCTCTGGGGTTTCAAAAAGACTGTGGGAGGAAAAAACCACACATTCACTGTTCAATAAAAACATTACTTAAACCGTTCCACAGAGAATTCTCTGCACAAATGGGAGTTCGATGGCACACGAGCATGCTTAAGTTTGTAATCCAGCGTATCTGACAGCGTATATTAGACAGAAGGAAGGGTCAAACTCCAGAGCGGTTCTGATGGGAACATCTCATCAATGCAGAGCTGAAGATTCAATCCCAGCAGCAGTTAACGCTTCACAGACCCTGAATTACAGAGCTCTGGCTCTTCTGACATGACAGTACTGACATAAAACAGCCATTATTACAGCTCATTAGTGTGATTCATCATTTCATATTCATCTCTGTTGACCTTGAGGAGGTTTTACATCCATCTCATTAGATTTGCAGTGGTTTTCAATTCAAACAACACGCACTTCACCAGCATTTCATCATTTCATTTGAGAAAGACTCACTGATCTTCATTACAGAGCCAAAATAAAAGTAGAAATGTTTGGTTTAACCTGAAGAAATTATGACAAGTGTACTACTACTGTACAGTAAAATGTGCTCAATGTTTTTAGGGACACAATCTTTCTTGCATTTAAACTCTATTGGCCATTCCTCAAAAGGTATTATATCCCTTCTTATTATTGTTAATTATTTTAAAAGCTTAACTGAATTGTTAAAGTTTTATTCATTCATTTGATTAACAGTTTTTTAAAAGATAATTTGTATTAAATCATAAAACACAGAATCCATTAAAAATGTAAATCAATATATTGTTAAAATAAATGAAATAAATGTTTGAATTTATTATGAAAAACATAAAACATGCCATTAGGCAGGCACTTCTGATTTAATCACACATGCACTGATTTAACGAACACCTTTATCATTGTATTAAATCAGAATTTAAACAAATTAAAACATTTGGTTTATTATTGTTAAAATATGTTATATAATATTATTATTCAACAGATTAGACCTCCCTGAGGATTCAAATTGAATGAAACCATTAAAATGGAACAACAACAATTTTGAATTTCAAACACATTTCATATAAGGCCCTATATTTATGTTAAAAATGTATTTAAAAAACATAAAATTGTTAAAGTTTTATTATTTCAATAGATTAGACTTCCTTATTATAATAATAAATTATTAATAAATTAATACTGTATAAAATAAGTATATATTATAATAATTATTAAACCATTAAAGCAGATTCCAGAAATGAAAAACACAGAATTTGAAACACAGAACAAAAACCTGGTCAAATAGAAATTTGAAGTGTAATATTTTAGTTAAAATTTTTGGGCAGTGGGGTAACAAATTATACAAACCTTAGACTGATATACTCTACAAACACATCTACTGTGATTTAAACAGTACTGCAAACTCTGCAGTGATTACCGTATTTAATCCACACATTCATTAATGATCACACACTTCTACAGCTCTCTGAGGACACACGCTCATCACCAGACTCAGAAACATCTCTCAAGGGTGACCGCTATGAAATTCAATCTGAATGGCCAGGAATCAGTGAACAAACAGACGCAGATAAGAATACACCTGCTGCAAATGCTCTCAGACAGCTGCTGTGGATTGATTACGTTCTGATGTTTGTGAGCTGTTTGCGGACGCCCTCACGTTTGCCTGCGCTGTCGTTATCCTCCGATACCATTCTGACGCTCATTGAAGACTCCCAGATTAGAGAAGATTACTGTCGCTCCTCTAAAAACACTGACGAACCCTGTGAAGTGTTCTGCATGTCACCTTCATTCTCATTTGTCCGTTTGTTCTGGATGTGATAAATGTCTCTTACTGTCATGCATTTCTAATCTCAACATATAGTGTTGTGTCTCTCTGAGCAGCTAAATATAAACACGTGGATGCAAACCTTCAGATATTTAGATGAGAATCAGTCTCAAGTGAAAGTGATTCTCAACAGAAATGGGGCACTTCATGGAAATCAGGAACTGACTTATAACACTGAATTTAGTGCCGTTCACTGAATATCAAACCTTAAAAATACTGCTATATGAACATTACACCTTTTCATTTGAATAAAAACTATTGTCAGAAACAAACAAAAACTCCACTGTCTTTACTACAGCCTATAGCTAAATAAAATGTTGTTTTAATGTGTAGAAATTACACTATAAACCAGTGTTTTTTACAGTTCAATGTACTTCTTTAATAATAACAGTAATATTTAATGTTTTTGACAAACAATAAAAGAAATTGTTAAATATTATTTGATTACATAAAAAAAAAATCAGGTTTTCATCTGATTACCACAGGTTCTGTTTAAATACTTTAAAATAATTTATTATTATTATTATTTTGAATAAAACACTTTATGAAATCATAAAAGACAGAATCTAGAAATATGAAATTGAATCTCCAAAATTTTGGAAACTTAAGGCAATATTATTTTAAAATGTATATATATATATATATATTATTAACATTTAATTAAACCATTTAATTATAAGAAAACAAATAATATTTAATAGTGCACTACTATTTTTTTTTAATTGTAATAAATAATTACATTGTTTTTTTTTATCAATTCATTCAACTAATTAGACATCACTTCTGATTATTAACATTCAATTATGCAATAAAACACTCTAGAAAGTCTAGAAAATGTTAAATTGATAACCTGAAAAATATGTATATATTACAATTTCAGAAATTCAATTTATTAGACGTCTTATTGATGATCACATTTGAATTGAACTGGATAAAATCACTTATTTTAAATGAAAGTAAAAACTTTTCGTAAAAAAAAATTTTAATTGATTTTATAAGGTCCCAGGCACTTCTGATTAAAGCTGCGGCCCCAGATTAATCTCTTCTACCAAGCAAAACTTTGATAACTAAAGGTAATGAAGAGTTCAGGGAGATCATCTCTAATGTCTCTTCATTTACAGCGAGGTTAGAATAAAACCTAAGGAGAATAAAACATGAGCGAGTGAGAGTTCTCAGTGTGTCTGAGCTTCTCGGACTGTGTGGGCATCTTCTGCTGATGGCCGAGACGTGTCACCTGCAATATTACACATGTCCTCGAGCACACAGACAGTTACTGCTGGAAAGATAAGAGCTGGAAGACTCG
The DNA here is from genome assembly GCA_032361165.1 of Enteromius paludinosus. Taxonomy (NCBI): domain Eukaryota; kingdom Metazoa; phylum Chordata; class Actinopteri; order Cypriniformes; family Cyprinidae; genus Enteromius; species Enteromius paludinosus. The sequence continues at coordinate 22,321,132 of JAUMHQ010000070.1, forward strand.
CAAATCTGCTGGAAATTACCAAGAGACTGCACTCGGCAGACGAATAATGACACGCCGTGAATCATCTAAGTATTTTAATGAGCGTCTTGAAGCAATATTGTGTGGATTGACCTACTTGAGTACAGGTATCACCTCACTTCTGATTTACTGTGTTTAGTAGTGCTGATTGCAGAGGAAAGCTGCTGCTTACGTTATGAACAAATGCAAAAAAAGTATGAGCATGCTACTATCCAGAAACAAGTACAGCAATGTCACAAACACACTTCAGCAATGCACTGGCAACCACTCGATGAAAATGTAGCGTAGGATGGACAACACAGACAGCATCCAAATACAAATGACATGTACTGATTAAGCAATATCACACTAAGGAATATAAATCTTCCACATTTTATACTGTTTGCCAAAAAAATCAAAGTAATTGTTCACATTTTATTTAAATACATTTTAAAAGATAAATTAAATTGTTTACATTTTATGCATTCATATTTGTGCACTTCTGATTATTATCATGTGATTTGAAAACTATATATATATATATAAAAAATCTAAATATATCTAATAATTTCTGAAAAACAAACAAATAAATAAATGCAATATTTTTTATGGCACCATTGTTAAACTTGTAATAAATTATATATATACGTTTTAAAAGTTTTATGAATTGATTAGACACCATAATTTAAAATATCTCAATTCCATTGATTTCCAGGCATCATTTTTTATTATTAAGATTTAAAAAAAACATAAAAAACAATCACAAACACACATGCCATTATTATTTTAAAAAACACTAATTATTCTTAATTTTATTAATTCAATTGATTAAACATACATTTTTATTTTTAGCATTTTAACAAATCAGGTATTTTTGTATTTCAGGTGAGTTCATTCAAGGAATCAGACAGAGAGGCAGAGTCACACAGGTTGGTACCAGGTAAGTTTACTCAGTCGTAAAAGTCTTTGAAACTGCTTCCAAGGGTAAATGTCCGAACGATATCCAAAGTTGAGATCAGCAGGAGCACTGCGGTTCAGACAGGTGAGCAACGGGGAGAAGATAGCACTGGCGTCTAACCTTGAGCTCAGCCAAAGAGCCTTTAGTGGAGCGATCTTTTGTAGTGCTCTCTTGATGACGGTCAGGTGTTAGTGATCTTGTGATGAGTGATTGCGTGCTCTCAGTGACTGCTGACTCTGGATCAGGTGAAAGTGACGGTGTGACAACATATATATATATATATATATATATATATATACACACACATAATATAATAATAACTAACAATTAAATATTGATTAAACATTTAATTGTCCACTTAATTGTTCATGTTTGGCCACTTCTTTATTATACAAATGCTACAGCCACAGTCACTAGTGGGATGAATGCAACCTCCAAATCACATTCACTACAAGCAATAATAATAAACGCTCGGTTAGTGAGCATTCCACTAAAAGTCTATTAAGCGAACCCAGCAGGAGCGTTCTGCAAGAAATCCCTTTGTGATTCAGTATATAGCAAACAATAGCCGCATGAATGAGTTTCTGAACACGCTGAGTTTGGACACGCTGACAGCTCGCTTTTACAGGCCAAATAAAAGATGGTGTGCAAGAGAGGTCAGGCATGCAGTGGGAAGATTTTCTGCTTATTAATTCAGCTTTAACTGCCTCCTTTATGCCAGTAAGTGTTCCTGAGAGAAATCCTCACTGCATTCAGCGGTGTAAATATCTGCTGCTCACAGGACAAAACTGTCGACGGTTTGTCTTTATGATTGGACTGTATTTGGGAGTTTATTCATTTGTTTTTTTAAGCTGAGGAATTGTTTCTGGGAAGTTTTGCTCAAATGATGTGGAGAAACAATTGAGGTGATACACAAAAAATATGGATGATGTAGATATGGATGATATATTTAACAAACTAAAAAATAAATACTTTTCAATTCAAATAAATAACTGAAAAAAACCCAATATATATATATTTATATGTGCTGTCAAACAATAGCCATTGATCACATCCATAATAGGTTTTAGTTAGCATAATGTTTGTGTATACTGTGTATATATATCATGTACAGGTATATATATAAATACACATGCAAACACATGCATGCGTATATTTAAAAACCTCATCTCATGTTTATATATTAAATGTCTTCATGTATAATACAAAATATAAGAATATGAATATATAAATGTATAAACATAAATATTCTCAAAATACTGTGTATAAATAATATAGACCGTGCACATGCATATATAATGTAAATAAAAAATTTAATCATTTAGCAGCATGTGTATTTATTATATATATACACACACACACACACACACACTTATATTTATAATATATAAAATATATAAATAATGTAGATATAATAAATGAAATAAAAATGACATATAATTAGAAAGATAAATTTTTAACAATTATTTTATTTTGAAGTATTTTTATAATTTTGTTTTTGTGATATGGAAGTGAAAGATGGCAATGATTTTGAGACCTGGGCCGGACGCTCGGCGTGTTTCATGCGGTTTGTTTTGTCTGATTATGGTTAATAATCACCACACCAGGAAAATAACTTATTCAGTTTTCTCTGCTAGAATACATGAAGTTAATAAACAAGACTCATTAATAAGAATGACACAAAACTAACAGCACCAGCCTGAAAACGTCCTCTTTCACACCATCTGCTTTAAGAAACCACTGAAAAATAATATAACTGCAACTTGAGCGAGTAAATGAGAACTATCTGTGTTCGGCTGCAGTTGTGCATTAGAATCCCTCAGGACGGTTGCTATGGCAACTGCTCTCATTTTAAAAGTTTCCGAAGGGAAAAAAGTTACATATTTGAGGAGCATTTAAAGAAACGAGAGCTTTGAACGCTTCGGATCCATTTGGTGCAAACCTTCCAGAAACAGGCAATTAAGTTAACATCGTTTGTCAAGTCAGGCTTCACTGCTGACTAACGCTCATTAACACTCAAAACTCTTGAATAAAATCATCAGATACATTCAGTACCAAAATCATTAAAAGGCTTTATCCAAAATCACGCCACAGCACCAAAAAGCTAATTAATTTTAATTTTGTCACTATGCTTCAAACTGCTAGGTTTTTGCTGTTTGTCAGAAAGAACTGAATTACTTAATATATGCCTCAAGTTTTGTTCATAATTTATTAAGTACAGGTCAGGAAAATAATGTTACTTCATTTTTATATACAGTGGGGCAAAAAAGTATTTAGTCAGCCACCAATATTTCAAATCCTCCACTTAAAAAGATGAGAGAGGCCTGTAAGTTTCATCATAGATACACCTCAACTATGACCGACAAAATAATAATAAGAAAAAATCCAAAAATCACATTGTAGGAATTTTTATGAATTTATTTGCAAATTATGGTGGAAAATAACTATTTGTTCAATAACAAAATTCCATCTCAATACTGAGATACTGAGTACTCAATTCTCAATGACAGAGGTCAAAGGTTCAGACACTGTTGCTGGTATTTTGGCCCATTCCTCCAGCTGATCTCCTCTAGATCAATAATGTTCCGGGGCTTTTTTGTTTTGGAAACATTTCCATTCAATAAATGTGCAAATAATATGTGATGCACAAATGCGCCTAACAAATATTGTGGCAAGGTGGCCTGGGTCAACCCATGATTCATTCATCCTCACAAACAGCATGGTTGGGATGAGGCTCCAAGGTGGCAGGGTGCGCGATGGGTGGCTTCTTGGTGAGTAATGCATTTTAAGATATTATTCCAGCTAAGTTTTCCATTTTATCTTATTGACAGTGATTATTTAACTGCATATCAGGAGACCGCGGTTATCCATTAAAGACCTGGCTGTTAACCCACAAACTGACCAAGAGCGCAGATACAATAATGCCCATTCTCGCACTCGGTCAGTTGTAGAGCGGGCGATTGGGCAGCTGAAATGCCGGTGGCGCTGCCTTGATAGGACCGGAGGGGTGCTGCTATACCACCCTAACAAAGTTTGCCGCATTGTATTGTCCTGTGGTGTGCTGCACAATGTCGCGCACACACATGGCATACCTCTTGATGAGGCAGTGGCACCGCCGGATGACCGAGACCCAGAACCAGCGTGTGTGCAACCCAACCAACAAGCCATTGAAGCCCGCCAACGTGTGGTTGCGTTAATATAAAAGGTAATCAGAGGCTCAGTTTATTTTTTGACCAATTCCTTTAATGAGTGGC
>JAUMHQ010000070.1:22389163-22400475 GCA_032361165.1 Enteromius paludinosus
GTCTCAATCGGAAGGAAATTTCGATCCGACTGAGTGCAATCGGGTCAGAATATTCTGAATGGCGTGTTTACATGAATAATTTTTATTCCGATCAGGTTTTTAATCCGATTACATATGCCCATGTAAACGTAGCTACTGTAGAGATCTCATCTGAAAATCTTGAACAAAAGACTAAAAATCTTTTAAAAAACTATTGAGAACTCAGATCTCATTTATGATTTTTCCTACACACTTTTGAAAACCATGATTCATTTTATTTCATCTTTGATGAATAGAAAGTTTAAAAAAGCATTTATTTGAATTAGAAACCTTTTGTGACATTATAAGTGTCTTTGCTGTCAATTTTGATCAATTTAATGCATTTTTGATTAATTAAAGCATTTTTTTCCAACGTATCAACAATTGTCTACAAAAATAACAGCACCTCAACTGTTGCTTGATAATAATCAGAAATATTAGAATGATTTCTGAAGGATCATGTGACACTGTAGAATTCTAATTTAATCACAGAAATAAATTACAGTTTTATAGATATTCACATAGTAAATTATAATAATATTTGTAAATATTTTTAAAAATGTTTTTTTGAATCAAATAAATACAGCCTTGGTGACCAGAAAAGACTTCTTTAGAAACATTATAAAATCTGTGTGTGTGTGTTTGTGAAAAATCTCTTTTTTTTTCCCCGAACAGCAGGGGGTTATAATGTTTCCTTGTAACAGCGTCTGAGATGGAAATGAAATTGTTTCAGGTTTTAACACGGGATTTTAAATATTTAAGCAGTATATGCCAGATCATCAATCATAAACACTAAGCAACTCCTCCTAGACTTAACTTTAAAATATTAACACTAGCAAAGTAACAAACTATCAAGGGACGTCCAGCGCGCTGGGCTCGGCTGGATGATGTTATATCTACTGTAAACTTGTAATTGTTGTGTGATGGATGTGTAATCACTGCTTCTGTAGAGGCTCTCAGGCTCAGCCAGAGGGAAACCGCTCAGATACTGGCTGCTAAAAAACACTGATCTCTGGTGGATAAATTAGCGACTCCGGAATAGAGTCTTCACAGTCTTTTTGCTGCCTTCCTCACCCATCCTGCAGTAATTGCTTTATATCTCATGGACATTGAGGCCTCCCATGGCTCTTTGAAAGGCTCATGCGCTTATTACTCATTCACACGCTTGGAGATCTAAGGTCGCTCGCAGGATAAATTGAGACGTACTGAGAAATCGAATTCTGATCTTCCCAACAGTGATCGCTTGAATAATTAATCCCACTATTTTTAATCATGTCTCTTTCTTTTCTCTCCCGCCTCGTTCTTTCTTCATTAGATATCATTTTGTGGTGTTCAACGCCTCACTGCTGTATCTTCAGTCCGTCAGACGCTTGCTGAGGCCCGGGCAGAGACGGCTCCTGGTTTCTTCTCTCACGCAGGTGCTCAAGGCTCTGGAGGAGGTTCAGGATCCTGATCTCGCGTGGAGGGCTGAGCTAATGCTGTAAGTGGCTTCACATTGACATTTAATTACTGTTTTACACACACAATACGGGTGAATATTATGAAACCAGTCAAGAACGAAGTCCAGGTCATAATTCACTCCATTGACATTGACAAATAAACAAGAATAATATTTTTATGATAATGAGGCATATCATTCCCTCGTATATACTCATTACTGTTGATGCAATAAAATGTATAAAATAACATGCAATTTAAGTAACTAAAATACAAAACATGCTATTTTTTTTGTTTAGTTGCATATTAATTTTACACATTTCTAAGTTACTTCACGAGTTCGGGGCTTGTCGGCATTCAAATAAAGCGAAGCTTGTTTGGCGTGCTGCTCAGGGTTGGAAGGCCTGCTGAGCCCTAGGGCTCCCCCTGAACAGAAGAAGGAGGCGTAGGGGTGGGATTTAATGTGATGCATATTTGCAGCATTTCAGTAATTGTACTAATTAATTAAACGTATTTTAAATTAGCAAAAAACAAGTTTATGTATTTAGCATCAATAAATCCAATTTGGTTCAATCTCATGCACATTATCAACTTGAATGCTTTTTCCACAGCTAGTCATATTTTAAGCATCTTTATGCTTTTTAATGGAGTATATTTAAATGTTTTCAATATGAACAGATTTGTGCTGATTGAAACCATGAATTAATGCACTTTTAAACAGAAATAAATATATGCATATGTAAATAAATACATGCAAAGGTAATTATAAACGATGTCATGGTTTTTTGAAAGCTGACCGGTTTCATTTGTTTGAATTACAAATATGCATTGCATTAAATGTATTAGTCTGCTAATGTTAAAACTGTTTCATTCAAATGTGTGTCACATACATATACATATCACATACATATTTTCATGTGCATCATGGTAGTTTTTGTTTCACCTATAGTAAATAAAAAAGATGAGATGCAGTAAAGGGAATTTATTTATTTTTTTTAATCACAGGTTTAATCATATTTATGGATAGTTCTTTAGGATTTTTCATATGTACGATACTTGCATTGCCTCATTGGTGAGGGTCTGATGCAGTCTCAAAGTCCTGATGGTTCCAAGGTTTTGGATTGGCAATCATGTTCTTCCTGGTTTGAAGAGAATGATGAATCCCAAAGATGTCCTGACTGATGATTGGTAGATGAAAGGAGAGCTGAGAGAGATCTGTCGGGATCATTGGAAAGTCAAGGCTTCGGCCCGGTGTAAAACTTGTGGAGTTAAATCCTCATCTTAGTGTCTCACAAGACTGCGCTGCATCTAGAACCACCCGATGCAAACCCGGGGCTTAGCCACAGACTCCAGCTGCCCGCCTGCTCCGCAAATCTACACCCAACACAACATCAGAAACGCTCGACTAACACAGATCAGACCTGGGTTTTTTTTGCTCTTTGTTTATAGTTTTTTATTCATGCTGTGAATATTCAACATCTCCTGCAATGAACACATGCTGAAACTGAACACACACATACAAATGTTTGTAAAATGCAAAATATTTGAATGTAAAAGTTTGACATGAATGAGCAAAATTTCCACTATGGCTTTGGCCCGGGTTAAAATTTAGGTGCTGCCGTGGAGTTAAATCCTCATCTTAGTGTCTCACAAGACTGCAGACTGCACTAGAACCACCCGATGCGTTTGCATCAGTCCCGGGGGCTTAGCCAGGCGATGAAAGAGATGATGGGGGTCCAGCATCCAGAAAAAGCAAAAAGCCAAGCGGGTCCCTGCCGTGGGGCCTTTTGAAACATATTGAGGTCACACCTCTTCTGGGTCAAAGAGCCAATCATGTGTTGATAATTTGGAGGGAAGTCTGGAAAGAAAGTTTTCCTGTGAATTAATTTAGGGAAAAGTCTTTTCAACAGGAAGAACTAGTCAGAGTTGCTTTGTTCACATTCCTTCAAGCAATAAACCAGTCTTATCAGTCGGTTGCCATGGATTCCGAGGCCTGTTTTGCCTTCCTGAGGTGTTAGCTGCCTTTGGGGGGAAGTTGCAGTTTGAGTTGCTGGTAAAGCGGTATTAAACACTATTTGTTAAATGTAACAGGTAGTTTGCGCCTGATTGGTTCAAATGCTACAACAATTATCTGCAGTTTATATGGCACAGTCATGAGCCTTTCAAAGAAGGCAGATGTTTGTCTCTTGCGCTGAAATGACGATGATCTCCAGCGATCCTGATCCTGAGGCTCACATATACGCTGAATCTTCAATCATGTCAGGGTTCAGCCTGTTTTACGCCACTTATACTGAGAAAATTGTGTAGAGATGGATTGTCAGTCTGTGTAAAGGTCAAGCTAAATCTTTATGATGTGATCAAACTCTTTTATTGTTGTAGGCATGTAATCGTAGAGCACAAAAGAAACTCATTCCTAATAAAAGCTATAAGAGCCTTGTCATGGATCTCAAATTGAATCCGGCTCTTTGCCTTGACTCCACAGTCTGATGTTGAAGAGGTTGCATTGGAAATTCAAATGCGTGCTGTAAAACACCAGACACATAGATCAGGCTCATATTTCATGTTGTTTTCGTCTCATGTTTTGTTCAGACACCTTGTTGAATGTCTGCTCGATGCTGGGAAGAGGAAAGAAGCAGCTGTCATGGCCAAGGTCACCTCTGAGTTTATACAATCACATAAACCAGAGCTTTATCCCCGGCTTTTCTCCATACAGGTAAATCTTTCTCCTGCGTGTCACTTGTGTTTATAAATCCTGCAGCCGTCCTCATCCACTCAGGCTCTATTTCAACATCACTCTGTTTATCTTGTGTCTTTTTGTTATTCTCTACAGAACTGACATGCTTTTGGCTTATATCTTATTTAGTTGCTCTTAATTAATTCACACCCAAAAAAGGCCATATTATTATTTATTCCGTGTTTTTGTCTTGCAGTATGCAGTTATTGCTGCTCCTGTGTGATAAATTGCATGTTTCCTCATACAGTATATACAGTATATATGTGTAAAACATTTCCACATATGAAATATTTTGTCATATAAAAACATATATGAAATCTTTTAGAAACTGGAGAAAATGTATGTATTAATAATAATATCTAGCCCATACAAATATGATTGTTTTTTTCATATTCATCACCTTTATCTATATCCATCCTAAAACCTGTTAGTACATGTGGATATTAAATAAGCAAACGTTTAAGATATGTATTTAAAAAAAATAAAAAAATTCCATAATATATAAATAAAATAGATATTGTTGATATATACAGCAGTTGCTACTTATTACCATAACATAGCCACGAACGAATGTTAATTATGGGCAGTTTACATATGCATATACATTTATATTTTTATCTACCGAGCAGTGGTATTTTAGTGTAATTAGGATACTATTATACTTTTTATTTTGAATAAAATTGTATTTTTACATTTTGTATTTTAATTTTAGTTAAAGTTTGAATTACATTTTTGTTTTGTCATTTTTATGTAGTTATATTGTAGTTTTGTAGCTATACAGTTTTTAATTCATTTTTATTTCATTTTATTTCACCTAGCTAAAATATATGGTTTAAATATAAAATATTTTGTTCATCATCTGTCTTTTAAAAAAATTAAAATAATATATAATTTTTTTAAATACATTTTTTTAAGTAAATGTTTTTTTTTAATGGTTTTAGTGTAGTTTGAGTTTTAGTTAAATATTATAACCCTGCTACCTCATACATTTGTTCAAATTACTTGTCACCTTATACAGTAGGTAATACACATGGCACTATTACATATAAAGCAAATCTATGTTATGTTACGTTTCCATATGTGTCTGTATGAAAGCATCTGCTAAGTGAATGAATGTAAATATATTTATATGTTTCCTCGACAGGTTCAGCACAACCTCATGGATGTCTCTGAGATGCTGAATGATGGGAACCCTAAGTTGCTTGTGATGTACAAGATCCAAAAGCTTAAACAGTAAGGAAGATATTTCTCATTTTAGCAGTGATTTTATCAGTTGTGTTCAAATACAGAATACAGAATACAGTCTTTGAACATATTAGCACATGTTTCCCGCCCCATCAAATTTAAAGATGCTGTATGTCAGTGCTCGAAACAGCTAAAATTGCAAAGATAATGATTTGTTAAATACATTATTTATTAAATAAGTAAAAATACTGCAGCTTTATTCCTCAGAGAAAGCTAAAGATGCGTATGAAGTTTTTTCATGAGTCAGTAGAGCTTCTGTCCACTTGTCCAGTATAATACAGCCGCAGGGGTCAAGAATGGCATAAAACACTTAATATATGTCCAGCAAGGGCTTCTGTGTCTTCTGAGGCGGTAACAGCAAATCTCAGCAGCGATGAATCAAGATGAAAACAGAGCAAGGCTTTTAGATTCAGTGCAGTTCCTTGTTCCAGTGAAGAATGGAGGATTTTGCCCCATCATCTGTTCTCAGCAGCTGAAGCGGCATCTTCAGGGCCACAAATCCAGGATTCTCACAGATCTATAAGCACTGCTTCACATCCGTCACCCACCGAAGCTTTCTGCCAAACAGCGCTTCACCTGAGGCTCAGACGAACCTTCAAGGGCACTGCATGTATTTCACATTATCTGCTAGGATTCCTCTTTTCGAACCAAGAGTCAGGAACACCTCTCTGATCAGAGTACGTTCGTCTCTATGAATGGATGTAGATTCTCTGTAAAACAGTGCTAGACCTTTTCTTCAGATTTCCACACTCCTCCAGGAGCAGCAGAAACTGTGTATACATAAATTAATATTATTAATGCACATAAATACATGTCAAGCTTCTTTCTTTGAAAAGCCTCTTAACTTAACTTTGACCAGTACTGTACAGCTCTTGGTCTGTGACTTTTCTAGAGGTCACTCCACAACAAACCTTTTCATAGTAATGGTATTTAGAACAGAACAGGAATGAAAAAGCATAAATTATAGTAGAGCTCATTATAAATAATATTTATTATAATACATTTATTACATATAAATCTTTTTTTAAAGAGAAACTGAAATTAAGCACAAATCCGCATGTTTTGTGTACTTGATGTTAGTTGCATAATATACAGTAAGTTGCTCTGCAGTATAAGTTGAAGTGTGTTTCAGGGTTTGTTTGTTGTGGAAAATACAATTCAATAAATGTCAGTGTATGCATCACTTAGAAATCAAACCCATGAGTTTGGTGTTTCTAGCACCATGCTCCAGTGTTTAAGCTTCAGAGCACTGCAAACAATGCTTTTCTTACTTCTTTAAATCAGGAAGGATTTAAAGGATAAATCCAAGTGGGGTTTATTTTGTTTGTTCTTCTCAGAACGGTTGACGTCAGTGAAGTAAAGAGAGATGATGAAGCTGCTCTGAAGGAGATCTTCCTGCTGCTGACTCAATCATCTGAGCCAAAAGCGTCTGACCTCCAGGCCTCCAGTCCTCCGCCGGACATCCACAGATCTAGTGCTCCACCCAGCATCGTCTCTGAATCCAGCGGCTCCAGTCCTCCACCCTTCACCCAGAGCATCAGCGCGCCTCCCAGCATCCTCCGGTCCAGTCCATCCTCCTCCTGCAGCTCCAGTGTTTGTCTGGACCAGGACTCCTCCATCACGCTGGCCGACAGGTGCTCATACACTCTCACAGCAACACTATTCAAGGTTTATTTGACTTCAGGACTTCCTTTTAAACAGGAAGTTGGGAAGGGTCACATTGTTGGACTTTATTTTTGGGACATCTGCACTTGAAATACATGTGCTTGTCTTTGTAAAAAGTATTTAAATGCATTAATCTTTGTATTTTTGTATTCTGAAAAGACAAAAATACTAAGCTTAAATATATTTAAATACAAAATAGTACTTTATATTTCAAATGCATGTATTTTAAATACTGCTCACACCTGCCAACAAGACATTTAAAATTTTAATTAAAAAAAAAAAAAAAAAAGCATTTCATTGCACAAATGATGTCATTAATATTTTTGATCCTGCAAAAGAAAAAATACTCAATGTTTTCAATGCAATTTTAATTTTATCCAAAATACAGTAAAATTGTGAAAAAAAAGAGTGTTCTGTGTGAATCTGTGTTAAAGTGTATTTATGTGATGTTCAGCATCATTCCTCCAGTCTTCAGTGTCACATGATCTTCAGAAATCAGAATAATATACTGATTTACTGCTCAACACACACTTCTGATCATCATCAGTGTTTGTATTATCAACCGTTGGTTGCACAATATTTTTGTGGAAACCATCATATATTTTATTTTTCAGGGTTTACTGTATTTTTATTTTTACTGACATCGTTTGCTGTCACTTTTCATTAATTGAATGCATCCTTGATGAATAAAACTGTTAGTTTCTGTAGAAGCATGATCCCAAACTTTTGAACAACAGCACAAACCCACCAGAGCCAGAAGAGCCACAGTTTTGATATTACGGTTTCACTACGAGCGAGAGCTGGAGTCCGTTGTTTTCAGTGCAGATGCTGAATTGCAAAGTCTTCAGAAAAGTTATGCTCCATCTTGTGACAAAAAGTTCTGATGTCCACTGAGCATAGAGATCTTCAAAGAAGCAGAAAGCACAAATCCAATTCAGTTTCCTGAATAACTTCAAATGGACCGATTCTTCTCAAAACACAGGACATTATTCATATTCATCCTCATCTCTCTCAGAGTTTCTCTGAGCACCTAAGCTCATGATAAACCAATGAGCTTCTGTAGGCCAGTAGGATGTGCTTTAAAATATCTGTATAATTAGTATACCCTCCTGATTTCAGGGTTGAGTTCCTGCTGGATCTGGCTCTCCTCTCTCTGCAGTTAAAGCAGCAGCAAACAGCACGCGACTGCCTGAAGGAGCTCCGAGCCATGGATGTCACTGTGAGACTCCACGTTTCCTCACAAAGTGCTTCTTTCCTTATGCACAGTGTTGTTTTTGTAACTCAGAGGTCTGTTGTTGTGTTCCTGAAGGTCGGTCAGAGCGTGATGACAGAGTGTGTTCAGTGTGAGCTGGAGCTGAACAAACACAGAATGGAGAATTACTCCAGAGCCAGCGTGGAGGTGCTGCTTCTCTTATATTCATCTGCTGAGCAAACATTCATACCCACAAGACCTTGGTGCTTTATTGTTGCGCACTGTTTAGTTTCAGGCATCGGGAATGTATTGGGAAATAGAGGTTTGAACAGGATATTAATATTGATTTGTGAACTATATAAACAACCTGACAGTAATCAAGGCTTTGGCAGAGATGTGGGCTAACGCTCTGATTTTTCCATCCGCTCCTGCTCAATTTGACTCCATGTGCACCTGCTCCCAAAATACAGAGATTCCTGTCCCACCTGCTCCCCTGCAATTTATTCATTTCATTTCTGTAGCACATTTAAAACAACCCGTGTCAACCAAAGTGCATACATGCAGTATGTTAAATATGGTAAAACATACAGGGCCGGTTTCCCAGACAGGGACTAGATCAAGCCAGGACTAGGTCTTTGTTCATTTAAGACATTTTTAAGTAGTTTTTAGAAACATGTCTTACAAAAAAGTGTTAACTGTGAGCATTTTAAGACCAAACAAGGGCAGTAATGTATTTTGATATACGTCAGTGCAGCTCCTGTTCGGGAAACTGCCCCATTATGTGCAAAAAAGGACTTAAGCTTAATTCAATAAATATTGTATATCTTACAGAGTTGTGCATCTCAATAAAATCAAGCAGGTTTTAAGGGTAGTCACATATTTATATCAGAAAACAAGAATTTAGGTTTTGTTATTTTTTTCTTGCAGTGACACAAATGTAACATTTTATATGCCAATATTATTTAAATATTATTCACTAATAAAATGTTAATTTATATTACTTTTATTTTTTCTTTATCATTTTTCTTTATTTAAAAAAAATATATATTAAAATAATATAACATTCAATTTCCAAAAACAATTGTATTCAAGCACTATAAATTAAATCTCCAAATTGAGATATTTTCATGTTAACTAATCAGTTTTAGTAATTATAAAATTCAATTTAAATTAGTTTTATTTCAGCTAGCTGACAAGGCAACATTTCTCATTTTAACTTTGTTTTTAAGTTGATTTACTAAAATAACTCAAACTTTAAAAAAGCTAAAAGAGTTTAAAATAAAGTTTAAAACGAACATGGAAACTATGGAAACAAAAAATAATGCAACCAATAATAAAGACTGTAATATTATCTCAGTGATACTAAAATAGTGTTTCTCCCATTTTCAAATTTTAGATTAGAAGCCAAAGTTGATGATAAATCTAAATGCAGTATTAAAGTATTTAAAACATGCTGCTGACTGTTTCCGTCATAAAAAGGTCTCGGTGCTGAGCGCTCTTTCAGATGAAGGTCTGCTTCATATGCATGTCTAATAAGAGATCATGAAGCGTGTTCTGAGTGAAGGTCTTCTTCCTGCAGCTGAGGTTGAGGGTAATCTCTCGTTTGGAAGCGCTGCTGCAGACGGCGCTGAGGGAAGGAGACGCTCGGGCGACTCAAGCGGTGTGTGTGTGTCTGTGGAACGCATGTCTGCCTCTTCTCCAACACAACCTCCGAAAGAGGGTCCAGAAGGCCCTGCTCACCCTCGCTGGAGCGCTGGAGCACACACACAGGTCTGAAACTCACTGCTTCATTACTGCTGATACTGCGGGAATATATGAATATTCAGTCCGGTTTAGGTCTACTTTTGGATAGTCATTAGAGGAATGAAAAGAGAGAGAACATGTACTCATCCTTACTGTATGTCATGTTTCTTTACTGTGTGGAGACGTTCAGCAGAATGCAAAACATCTTTGTACAGTGACCAGAGGCTCCAAACAAAACAAAAAAATCACCTTAAAAATATCCTAAAATTAGTCGCATACACTATACTCTACATCTTCTGGAGTCGTGCAGTGGCTATTTTCAGGGTTATTATTTTTAACTAAAACCATTAAAACATTTCTAGTGTTTGAATTAAAATGAACGTTTGAAATAAATCAATTTAAACATTTTATTTCAGCTACCTGACAACATTTTTTTTATTTTTTTTGTATTTATAACTTTATTTGCTAATTTTTTTTTATAAAAAGTAATAAAAAGCTATACAGGCAAAATAAAAAAAACTATGCTTTGTCACTAAAACCTTCTACTAAAGCACTACTTCTGTGTTGCATGGGAGTTTTTTGCTTCTGACAGAACATTTCTATAATGCTATATTATATTAGTATTATTTATCATGGAAGACCATGTCCTTCACTCAGTATTTTTTGTTTAGGGGTTCAAGCATGTAGCGCTGAAACACTATTGTAATTGTTAGGATTTTTAAGGGTAAAGACTTTAAAAATCCTAAAGTGAGTCTCATGTACTGTATTCTAGTATGAAGTGATGTGTCCCAAGTCCCAAGCGACATGTTCGTGCAACATTGCTTCTGTTATTGAACTGACTTTATTTGATTTGTGTCGTATTTGACTGTTTATCACTCTGAAGCTGCTTTGAATCTGTGTTAAGATGTTAAGACTCTGTTTAATGCTTGTTTAAACTGTGTGTTTGTGCACAGTTTGCTGCTGGACGTGTTGTGTCGGGTTCATGCTGAACTGGCTGCTATAGACGAGGAGGATGAAAAGCTGGATTCTGCCATGAAGCATCTTCAGAAAGCTCTTGAGCTGGATCCTGACTCCAAGCACCTGTCCTCCTCCTTACACCTCCTCCAGCTGCGCTCTTCTGTCCACGACGCTCCCAAGCGACCGGAGGAGACTGCTGCTAAACTCATCCAGCAGGTGCTTTTAGTGCGTTTATTTTCAAACACCACCCAAATGTTTCCAGAAAGAAAGAAGGCGGAGCTATTATTCTGTCTGTAGTGTTGCTGCGGGCGCCATGTTCTG
>JAUMHQ010000070.1:22412273-22428889 GCA_032361165.1 Enteromius paludinosus
TATTGAAACTTTGACAAACGTTAACAAAGCATGATATTCCTTGAAGACAAAGACATGGAAGTTTCCACCATGAGAGAACACAAGATAAGTGAATGGGAATGTTACCTCGAGCTCAGCCGTCTTCTCTCTGGTGTGCACAGCTTTTATGCAGCCTGTATATTTATACAAATATTGTATGTACTTGTTTAATGTATTATTTTATTTTATTATTACTGGACTAGTTCTACTAGTACCAACGATAAATCTAATACTAATGTAATATAATACTCTTATGATAATATTGACATAAATTCCTATGCCTTCACTTAACTATTGGTCATTGTGTTTTTTTGCCTTTCTTCAGTGATTGGATCAAGGATTTATCGGCTTACGCCACTGGTGGTTTCCTGCGAGGGGCGGAGCTTGGGGCGGAGCTTCAAGAGGATTGGCTGGTGGTTAATGCAGCTGTGTATCTGTGGAACTATAACAGCAGGCTGCTGGCCAACGGAGAACATCGACTCCTTCTGCCCACTTTCAGACGTCTGCTGGAGCTCCTCAGACAGACAGGGCATGCCGGGTAAGATATGGAGTCGCTTTATTAGTGCTTTTGCTAAGTCAGTCCTCACTAGTAGTGCTGATAGTGACTGGTGCTGACACCTAATACTGAGTATTAATACTTCCTACTCTATTTTGATATTAATCGGCATATAATTTCTGGTGCAAGATTATTTAAACATTTACAAATCATTTCAAAAAGAGACAAATTCATAACATTTTCAAAACTAAGCAAACTAAATTTGAATGTTAGAATGTTACACTGATGCCACCTGTTTACTGTTCAAAATTATTCACTATTCACTAAAATTCACTATCCAAAACTTTCAGTGTTTGTTTATGTAAAGATCTAACAGGTTTGATAGTCGGTTGAGAAACCTGACTCCAGACAGTCACACAATAAGATAAGTGTGAAAAAACCATTGCATGCATGCTTTTAGAGATATATATGGTAATCTTGTAAAAACATTGTTCTGATTGTTCTACACAGCTTCTTAACATGCCTATCAAAGTTTAAATGAGAATCTAAAATAACACCTAAACATTTAAAATGATTAACTGTTCCCTTTTGATTGATCTTAATTATAAAACTACTCATTTCCTTCTTTCTAACTGAAAAACACATTGAGACAGTCTTTGTCCAATTCAGGGTCAAGCAGTTGTTCTTTAGCCCAGTCATTTTCATTTGGTAATATTTCTGCAGCCAAGCTTGGAGTCACATTTATGCACACATTTATGCAGAGACATAAATGACTGTATCATCTGCATATAACCGACATTTTGTTTGCTTGCAACAGTTTGGGAAATCATTGAATCAGGAAAACAACAATGGACCCAAAAACCCCCATCTCATTATTTTGTAAAGCTGATCTTGAGTTATTAATTTTAACACACTGATCTGGGGATTTTAAATATGATCTAAACCAATTTATATTAAAATACTATAAAGTAATTAAATGTAAAAAATAAATAAAGAGCAAATAATTACAGAATTATAGTATTATAATAAAATTATAAATAGAATAGTTATATAATTATATGATAGTACAGCAAGAGATAAAGTTATAGAATAAAACAAAATTATTATTATTATTATTATATAAAAATAGAATACAACAATTAAAAATCCCTCCTCAAAAAGAGATGATTTGAGGAAACGTTTTAGCGGTTGTGTTTAGCGGTGTTTTCAATAGTTCTCATCACAGTTTCACAGTTTTTGTCTAAATCACCAATTTGTAATGCATCATCCCAATTTATGGTTTTCATGTCATTTTCTAATCTTATCATTTTGCTCTTAGGGATGCCTACTAAAATTATTCTGCAAACGTTTCTTTATTAATTTCCTAACAATTAGGATCATGTTCTGGTCGGACAAACCTGTCAAAAGATTATGGTTTTTATTACCCTTACAGGTTTATTTGTAAATGCCAAATCAATAAGAGTTTTACTTGTTTTTGTTATTCTTGTTGGACCTTTTATTAACTGATTTAGTAGATAAAAGTAGTAGTTTTTATAAAACTAATATAACAAATCTATATATTTTATTTATATGAATGTTCTATAATTCTATAATCGTTTGAATTTAAATTTTTATAATTTAAAAAATATTTTACATTTTATAATTACATTACAATTTATTTTACATGACAACTATTAGTCAGCATTCATTTAACATTTGTGCTTCACATATGAATGTTTCCTCAAATCATGTCTTTTGTTTTATTTTATTTTTATATAATAATAATTCGGTAATGTATTTTTGCTGTATTGTGTTCAGGGAGGTGGTTGTTCTGGCGATGCTTTGTGACTCCGTGGCTCAGGGAATCATCCAGCCATGGTGTGGGTCGTCTGTTCATGTCGATCAGGAATCACAGGATGCTGGGAAAGGAGGCGTTCAGCTGCCAGCTGAGAAGACAAAGAAGGTGCGAGGAAAGAGTGTGGAGAAACTGGGCTCGACTCACCGCCCTCAGCTGGACGCGGCTGCTCTGCTGGACGTTAAGAAAGCTCTGGAGGTGAGAGACTGCTTCGACATAAAACAAAAACACTGCTTATCTACACACACACACACTCTCACAGGAGCTCACCTGGGAACGACACCTGTGCAAAGCATTGTGGGTGATCTCGGTGTGTAATTAGGCTCTGACGAGGAGCTCGGAGGATTGGAGGCAGGCTTTGAATTTAAAACAAGCAAAGCAATTTTACAAACCTCTTTTCTGTCAGTGTTTGTTTCGTTTACTGCATGTTAATTCATCTTGACAAATTATACACACAGGAGATCTAATATCACCAGTGCATGCTTTCAAAAAACCATGCACACAAACATAACAAAAAAAGAACCTCAGGCAAACTTTTGGATTTTGTTTAATAAACAAATGCATTCATTCAAATAGCTTGGAATCAGCAGAAATCTGCTCAATGTGTAATAATAATTAAATGTATTACATGGTATAAAAGCTATGGAACAAGCAGTAATTCATTATCTAAACATTTTATTATTTTATAATAATTGAATTTATATATTGTTTATTTATTGTTTATGTATGTTATTTGTTCATCTTTTTTATGTGTTATTAAAAATAAATAATTACCTAATAATAATTATACGGCTGTTCTATATAATGTTTTATAGTATTAAGTGTCATTTTATATATATTTTTTTATTTTAGATTGTATATATTAATAGTTTTATTATTTTGTCTTTATGTGTTATTTGTTGTATTTAAATGTATTATTCTAAAATTATATAAATAGTATTTAATATTATTATTGTGTCACATTATTAATTCATTTTTTTATATATTCCAACATTTTATAATAATTTATATACTATTATATAATTTTAAATGGATTAGAATCCAGCATGCATATGAAATAAGGAAACATAAATCTGCTCATTGTGAAAACGATTAAATGTATTAAAAATGAACATGGTTTCAAATATGACTAGCTTTGGAACAAGCCGTTATCAAGGGGTTCACATGTATGAAATTGAAACAAATTGGATTTATTGATGGTAATCATATTAAGCTGGTTATGGTGTATTTAAACTGTATTCGGTCTATTAGTACTATTACAGAAAACTGACCTGATTTATTAATGTATGACTGACAAATGTACATCACATTCAGTGACTGTGTGAGACAAATGCGAGGTATTTGATGAAATTTAATATGTGATTCAAATACATAAATCTTACATTTAGCCATAAGAGAGTGTTTCTGATCTAAGTGATGAAAAGAGTCTCATAAAAGTCAGATTCAGGCCCTAAATACAGTGTTAAACAGCTCGTGTGTTCTGCTGCTTCTCTAATTAAATGTCATTCTGCTGCCTTTTGTGCAGATTTACAGGCCTTTCGCTGCACGTATCAGCGCTAATTCCACATGAAAGCCTTTTTAATAGAGAAATGATTCACTAACGACTTTCCTAACGCTGCTCTTTTCACACTCGACATGAGAAGCTAATCTCGCTGCTGTTTTATCGGTTTGAAGCACATGTAGAGCAGATTTATACCTAAAGCTGAAGTTCAGAGCAGAAAGTTTGAAGTTTGCTTTCTGCTGATACCTGACCGTGTGTGTGTTGCAGGTGTGTGAGTTCGCTCTGTCTCTCTCCAGTGGAAACAGCGAGCCGTTGCCCGTCTCCGTGATGAAGCAGCTCTTCAGTACATGGGTCTGTGTTAAACAGCTCCTTCAGCAGCAGATCGGACACAAACTGGACATCAACGATCAGGTGACCCCAACAACAGAACAAACACGCTGCGTTTGGACAGACACATGATTGATTTTGACTAGAATACACTGCAATATTGACCTGCTTTTATAATCAAAAACCTGGCTATGGAGGCTTAACCCTTTAAAGTCTGACATATGAATGAGATGTAAATGATGAACTATATAATGCAGTGCTAATTGAGAGCTAAAGAAATAAAGGCAGTGGCGTTATGAAGTTAATATTCCTCCTGCTGTATTGTGTGTGTCAGAGCGTGTCTCGTGTGCTGGTGGCGGTGGAGATGTTTCGGTGTAACAGGAGCTCCAGACTCATGCAGTTCTCCGTTCCCAGCCTGTCTGTGGTGAGAGCTGCTCATATCAGCACAACCTCAGAGAAGACCGTTTCATTTACACATATACACCACTGCCAGTGAAGCAGAGAGGTTTAGATGAAGAATATTTAATCTGCAGGAACATCACCAGTCAGACATTTCAAATGATTTTTTTATGTATTTTGAAAGAAGTGTGTTCTGCTCACCAGTGGTGTTTGTATTGGATCAGAAATATGCTACAAATTGTGAAATATTATTATTGTTTGAAATATCAGTTTTCTATGTGAATATCTGTTAAACTGCTGTGATCAAAGCTGTGTTTTCAGCACCATTACTCCAGTCTTTCCAATCCGTCAGAAATCATGTCTCATGGAAACTGATTAAACTGCTGTTTAAAAGTAAGTTTAGGGTGAGCAAGATGTAAGAAACAAATCAAAGATGCATTAAATTGATCAACAGTGCCAGTAAAGACATTTATAATGTAACAAAAGACTTCTATTTCAAATAAATGCAGTTCTTTTGAACTTTCCACCCATTAATAAATAAAATCAGTTTCCACAGAAATATGAAGCAGCGAAACTCTTGGTACCCTTGGTAAATCTGAGGTGGCTGTGAAAATAAATCTGATTGTTAATCCTAAAATTCTATCCTATCATTGAAGTAAAACAACTGAAAATAGGGAGAAAAACTGAATGAATAATGAAATAAATGTTTTTCTCCAATACATGTTGGCCACAATTATTGCTATGTCCTTCTCCCAAGATAACAGCTCTGAGTTTTCTCCTGTAATGTCTGAAGAGTTTAGAGAACACCTGATAAGAGAAAAG
This sequence comes from Enteromius paludinosus, assembly GCA_032361165.1. NCBI lineage: Eukaryota > Metazoa > Chordata > Actinopteri > Cypriniformes > Cyprinidae > Enteromius > Enteromius paludinosus. Next base: position 22,417,671 of record JAUMHQ010000070.1, read on the forward strand.
AGACCTCTAAATCATCCAGAATCACTCCAGACCCTTCAGATCACCAGCTCCATGATGCTTCTCTTTAGTTCTCCTCACTCAGGGTTCAGCTCAGAGGACTGGGACAGACATGGCAAAAGCTTCATTTTGTGCTCCGTGACTAATTCTTGTGTTTTTTCTGATGTTTATTTTGGATTATTGTTCCAGTGGAAGACCCTACCATGACCCGTTATAAGATTTCTAACAGAGTCAGTGAATTATTGATTTGATATCTGCTGGTGTTTGATAGAGCCCATGATGCCATGTGTTTAAACAAGATGTCCAGGACCTCCAGCAGAAATATAGACCCACAGCATCAAAAACACAGCAGTATACTTCACTGTACACATGGAGTACTCTTTATCCCTGTGTTCACCAAACACATCTCAAGTGATTGCTGCTAAAAACATTTTTTAGTTTCATCTGATCATAGAAGCCAGTCCCATTTGTCGTTCCAGTCCTGTCTGACAACTGAACATGCTGGAGATTGCTTTTGGATGAGCGAGGAGAATGTTTCTTAAACCCTCCTGAACAGCATTTTCAAGCTAAATAATCTGCCAATGGGGTAAGAAAAATATTCTTATTTCAAACAGAAAACAAGATTATTTTGCTTTGTTTCAAGTAAAAACTCACTTAATTTTAGCTTGTTTCTTCTAAAAACAAGACAGTAATATTTTCTTGTCTAGAAAACCCTTCTTGATTTGAGAATTTTTAGATATTTTGGCTGGAAATAAGTAAAAAAATCTTGTCTTAGAAAGCATTTTTTGCAGTGGATAGAGACACACGTCCTCTTCCAGGCAGCTTCCTAACATTGTATGTTGATTGGAAATTCTTCATTATTTCCCTGATGGTGGAGCTGGTCATTATCACTGCTCTAGCTCTTTTCTTAAAGCCACTTCACTAATTGGTGAAGCTCAGTTATCTTTTGCAGCACATCAAAAATATATTCTTTGTTTTTTCTCATTGTGTTGATGATTAAGGGAATTTGGGCTTTTTTCCCCCTCCTATATATATTTCTGTGAAACAGGAAGGCAGGGCTGGATATTTTCATGTTCATAATCACCCTGGAGTGCTCAAAATTATGAATATGAATGAATATAATTCAGAGATATTTTACTCATACAAAATTCTAGGGGTGCCAATAACTGTGGTCAACAAATATTAGAGAAAAACATTTATTTCACAATTAGATTTTCTCCCTATTTTCAATTGTTTTAATTCAATGATAGGTTGGAATTTTGTAAATTTTTTGAACAAAAGATCAAAAGGATAAACAATGCAGATTTATTTTCCTCAGATTTACCGAGGGTGCCAATATTAGTGCAGGGCACAGTATATATCAAAGAGTTTTAAAGAAACACTCCACTTTCTTTTAAAAATAGATTAATTCTCCAACTCCCCCAGAGTAAATAAGTTGAGATTCACTGTTTTAGAATCTATTCAGTTGTTCTCTCTGTCGATAGCACTTTTAGCATAGCTTAGCATAGATCATTGAATCTGATAAGACCGGAAGCATTTCGATTCATAACTTGACTCTACCTAACTTTCTACAGTATATCGGCCTAGAAAATTGCAACTTTTCCTTTTTTGTTGGTCTTAGTACACTCTATGCTATGCTAAAAGTAAAAATAAAATAAAAAAATATAAAAAGAATGAGTCCAGCTCACTGTCAGTCAGGCTAAAAGCTGCTGTCAGGGTCAGTAGATCAGGTGTGGTGTGATATGTATCTCAGTATCATCTGTTCTCCAGCTGGCTGAGATGGCGTCGGGCTGTCAGTGGTCAGATCCGGTCGTGGAGCTGTACGTGTGGACACAGCTTGCTCTGTTCGCTCATCAGACACAAGACCATGACCTTGTCCTGACCTGCACCCATAATGCACTGCAGCTGGAGCAAGACGCAGCACAAAGAGTGAAGACGGCCACTCATGCTCTGTGAGTGATGCTGATATATACATGACCCTGGAGCACAAAACCGTCATAAGGGTCAATGTTTTGAAATTATACATCTGAAAGCTGAATACATAATCTCTCCACTGACGTCTGGTGTGTTAGGAGAGGACTATATCTGTCTGAGACACAACTATTAGAAAATCTGGCATCTGAGGGAGCAGAAACATCTAAATATTGAGAAAAATCTCCTTTAAAGTTGTTCAAATGAAGTTCTTTGCAATGTATATTAGTTTTGATATATTTATGGTAGTAAATGTACAAAATATCTTCATGGAACATGATCTTTAATTAATATCCTAATGATTTTTGGCACCTGTACGGTGTATTGTTTATTGCTTCTGATGAATGCTGCTGTGCTCCAGATTCAGTACTTCCTGAATGTAGACCAATAAACTAAAGTCCTTGTCATGTTTGCTGTCTGAAATCCAATTCTTGCTTCTAACTTACTTTGAGGTGCTGATTCCAAAAATAGTGGTTATTTTGCTCGTTCTTTCACATTCAAATATTTAGCATTTCATACCATTTTTGCATTTTACAAGCATTTGTGCGTGTATGTATGTGTGTTCAGGTTCAGCATGCGTTCATTGCAGGAGATGTTGAGCAGCGCTGCAGGGGTCAGAGGTCAGAGTCTGATCCTGGAGGCCAGAGGTCATCACAGCAGATATATGGAGGGTCTGCTCACGCTGCAGGACAGTGTCAGGTCCGAACACCACACATCACACAGCATGAATAAAAAACTATAAACAACTAAACAATTACATTTTTACGTTTGCATACTTTGTGCTCAAAAAGTTAAAAAAAACTCAGGTCTGATCTGTGTCAGTCGAGCGTCACTGATGTTGTGTTGGGTGTAGATTTGCGGAGCAGGCGGGCAGCTGGAGTCTGTGTATGAGTGCAGCCGGTCACTTCTGGAACGCCTGTCTGCCTCTGCTGGACTCAAGACGGGACAGAAGAACGCTGAGAGGAGCTCTGGAGATCATCCTGAAGAACATCAGCCAGACCTACAGCAAACACACAGCTGTAAGACACCACACACACACACTCATGTAGTGTCTCCATGTGTTCTGGGGTCTCTCCATAGGTGTAATGGTGTTTCTACTGTACAGACTGTATGTGGTATTGTCCTACTATTTACTATTTATAAATGCTCTTTGTGTTCAGGGCAAAACTAAAGGAGCGTCTGGACTGAAGCGAGACGGATCAGTGATGGAAACACAAGATACCAGTGAGAATTATTTAGCTTTTACTCAATAAAGTATTTCTGTGATGTATATACAGTCCGTAATACTGAAGCCAGAAATAGGATTTTAAAAATACACTTTTAAGTGGTTTATGTCAATATACTAAAAAAAACAAAACAACAGCTCCTCAATTTTTACTTATTTAATTATTCACATTTACCTTTTATGATTTAAGAGTACTTAGTTTTACTGGAAAAAGAGTAACATGCTGAAGAAAAACAATCATTTCTTGCAGTGTATTACTGTAATGAGCTTTGAAAGGATTTAAAGGGATAGTTCACCCAAAATGAAAATCCTCTCATTATTTACTCACCCTCATGTCGTTCCAAACCGGTATGAGTTTCTTTCCTCTGCCGAACACAGCAGAAGATATTTTGAAGAATGTGGATAAACTAACATTAGCTGGTCCCATTGACTTCCATAGTATGGACAAACAACATTATAGAAGACTCTTCCCTTTGTGGTTTATACACTTGTATAAGCCTAAAATGTGTATGCATTGGCCGGGAATCGAACCCGGGCCTCCCGCGTGGCAGGCGAGAATTCTACCACTGAACCACCAATGCTTTGATGCAGCTCTGCAGCCACCTGCTGGAGTAAAGCTGCGCTGCACACGCTCTCACCTCTGCTGAGAGATATCTGGTCACTAGACTTCGTATGGATTCATTTTTACCACACCTTTATGAACTTATTGGGTCTTTAAATAGAAACCTGTCAGATTTCAGTCATTTGTGTTTTAAAGATAAACCAAAGCCTTATGGGTTGACATTACATGAGGATGAGTAAATTATGCCAATGATTTTTTGGTGAGTTATCCATTTAATTTGTGTTTGAGTAAATATATATAGATTATTTTTTAATCATCGGTTATGTCTTACTAGTAAATATTTCATATATTATATTTCAGTTCTAAATCGTTGTAAATGTGTTGATCTGTTCCATCCATATTATTTGTTTTTAGTCTAAATGTAGGCTACTGTAAGATTGAAAATGCATATTCTTCCCTTGAAATACATTTTGAAGTAAATCCTAAAATATATTTTAATTTAAAAATGCATTTCATTGAGCTTCACTGTTTACAACATATATTTAGCATATATTCAAACACATTATAGGCATGTTAAGAGAAGCTGGGAAGTGAATGCTAGGACTCTGTTTAACTGGAAGAGTCTGCTTTCCTGAAAAGAAACTATTTTGTTTATGGCATGAATACACCGCCTGTGAGAGAGATGTGATGGTGTTTCTAGACGCTGCTGTTGCTGATGATGACCTGAAGCTGTGGACAGCTGTGGTCAGCGCTCTGCTTCATATTCATGTGGACGCTGGAGACTGGAGAAGAGGCCTGGAGCTGCTGGATGAGGCTCTCAGAGACACGCCGAACACACAACACAGACTGTGAGTCTTCCTTTAACACACACCGCTGGCCTTTTCATCTGTACCGCTTCATGGGTCACTGAACAATAGAAGAACTAGAGCCGGAGGTGATAGAAACAACCCAGAACAGAGCTTCATCTGCATTTGATTTATTCTAGATCTAGTGTGTGTGTGTATATAAACTACTATAGACAAAACATACAATGGCTGATCAGTTCCCAAATAATGTATTTATCGGTGAAACTGCGTCATTACAGGATATTTCTATTTACCTTTAAAAAAATGCAGTAACACAGCAAGTTATTCTTAATAAGTGCTAGCTATATAAAGTTTCATCATCTTGAAAGAGAACGTATTATTGAAAAGGAAACTAGTCACATGTAAGGGAACTTATTTAATGCAAATGCATGGTTTTATATAGTCTAGATCAATGAACTCAGAAATAGATTTTAAAAGGCTTGAAACTGTGAGTTGCATGAATTAAAGGAAGAGCCTGTCTGGGTTCATTTCCACACATCAATCATTTTGCTAAAATTAATTTTTTAGGTGATGTTTTGGTGACACCTGCTGTTCGTACACGAGTACTGCATGTTTTATTTTGTGTACATCAATAGCAAGTTACATGAAGACACATTTAAGCACAAATAAGCACGTTTTTTCCCAAAAAAGTACTTTGATTCACAGCTGGGAATAATCACGATCAGATTATTCAAATATTTATCATATAATGCTTCATTTTAAAATACAGTAGTTGTGAGTGAAATAATTTAAATGTAATATATGTGAAAAGTAGCCATAAAAATATGTAAGGGCAAAAACAGTACTGTACTATAATTAAAAAATGTCATTGCATTTTATATTCCTGTGCACTAATGAGAATTTGGAGCAAAATATTTTCCTAAAACGCAAAATAGGACAATTATTAGTATTTTTCAAAAGATTATTTCAAAGATAATTTTTTTTCAATTAAGATTATTTGAAACTTTATTATATATATATATCTATATATCTATATCTATATGTATATATATATATATATATATATATATCTTTTTTTTTTTTTAGATTATTTAAAACACTTTTTTTTTTCAATTAATACTATTTAATCTTTTTTTTTTTTTTTTGTTATTTAAAATTTTGTGAAAAGCATTTTTGGCATGCTAGCGTGCCGTAATTCTGAGTTGCGTTAAATGAGTAATGAGCCAATCAAAAGTCGTCATGCCGTCATGATTCTCCGGTGTGATCTCAGGGCTCTGCTGAAGCAGCGTGTTCTGCTCAAGGCCCGGCTGGGCCAGTCTCTTCTGCTGGACATGCAGCGGGTCAGTGTCGAAGGAGAGACGGTCAGCGCTCAGATGTGGAGGCGAGCAGCTCTCTGTGCTGAAGACAAACGACAGCGGTTCATCTGCTATCAGAACGCCATCACAGCTCTGCAGGTCAAACCCCTCACAACACACCTGATCACATCAGCGGTTAAAGGGTCATCAAACCCTGAAACATTAACTGAAACTAAACTGTATAAAAACTGAACTAAAACTAACAAAAATAAACTGAATTTTATAGGAAATGTAAAAAATAATATTAATATAAAACTGCTTGAAAATTTCTATAATAACCTTGATTCCTTCAAATTTCTTAATTTATTGAACATTCATATATTGTTTAGTGAATATTAAGCAAATTATTTGAATCAGATGTCATGAAAAAATGTCACTATACAAAATTCAAAATTCAAGAGCAGATTCTGCAGCATCAGAGCCAGATCTGTCAGGCTTCTAAACAGCACGCTGCCACCAAGAAAATCTCCGACACTAACTTCTACCCCTCCTTAACAGCCTGTTAATCTGTTTTCATTTCTATTTATTAAAACAATTCTAGTTCTACTATTGCACTATTGTATGTCTGCACTGTAGATCCAGAGCTCTCGCCATTTCGTCTCCCTGTTTATTTGATGTATTTTCTCTCTTGTTCCTTCGGATGTTTGGGAGTAGCACGGGCGGCATCTTCCTGACAGCAGTGTTAATAGACTGAGCTCTCGTGTGTCTCCTCAGTCTCCGAGCGGTCAGTGGCAGAAGGTGGACATTCTTCTGGAGTTCGGCGAGTGGCTGTATTTGACTCACTTCCCTGTGACTGACGTCCAGTTTCTGATCGAATGGGCCGTAGACATGCTGCTGTTCACAGACACACACGACACAGACGGTTAGACTGCTCTACCTCCGCACACACTAGATCTGATTCAGACACGGCTGTTTTCTAGTATTTGTTCAGCTCTATCTTGCTGCTTATAGTTGTTGCTTTTGTTCTGTCTTTGTAGGACAACTGTGCAAAAAAAACTTGGTTACTGCAATTTTATTATATCAAAACCATGGTTCGGATCTGGTTTTTGCTATTGAATCACTTGAACTGGATGATTGTGTTTGAATCAGTCGGAGTGGTTCCAGTGTAAATGACTCACTCAATTGATTCATTTTGTCTGTTCCTTCGTGTTTTGCGTATTCAGTCATGTTCACACGACACTGTCAGCACTGCCACTGACTCAGCCTTGCTAGTTTAATTACATTCACTGATGTTTACCAAGAAAATATTCATGATTCTATCCCAAAGATCTAAGACTAAACTACTATTGAAGTGAAACATCATTAATATAATAATGATTGATTCCAGAGGAGCGTGTGGCATTGTGTCTGTCTGAAGTGTGTTCGGTCGGTCGTCTGGAGCGTCTGATGCGGTCACACACACTGCTGGCTCTCACAGAGCCGCGCTCCTCTCTCAAACACCAGCAGCATCTGCTGACGGCCTACAGCTGCTCGCTGCACGTCTGGAAGGTACTACCTTACACACATCACAGATCACACCTGTTTCAAGCCGGCTTTGCAGTGTTAGGAGCAACACTTTTTAGTTTAGAATGAAACATCCCAGTTACTTTTTCAAATAAGCTAGTTCCTCTGTTTCTGATGTAGTGACTGACAGCTCTGGGGTTGCCTTGTTGAGAGAAAGCAGGAGTTGTGTGCGAACATGATCTTACTGTTATTCTAGACTAAATATCTGAATAGTCAGCAGCACATATTTGTAGCAATATGAACACATACAGTATGAATATGTTTTTACTCATCTCTCCTGCACAAAATCCCATTATAATAACGCTGTTACTGAGCTTCGATGCTCCAGTTCAGCCATAATTAGAAAAAATAACACATTTGAGTTATTTCTGAGCAGTGTTGATCTTTCTTCTCCTGCGTCATTAGTTTGATCTGTCCAGAATCTCCATTTCCTTCAGACTGAGACAGATTCACTTCACTTTTATGTGAAAGTGCTTTTACTTTAAGTAGAATTTATTATATTAAAAACAAGCCCAGATTTACAAAGGAACTCAAGAGTAACACGACACATTATTACCACAGAAAGTAACTAAGTAACTTAATTTGTTACTTTTTTTAGGGAATGATGCAGCATTTTTATGCTTTGCTTTTAAAAGTAACATTGTAAGTCACACTTGATGATCAGTATGTTGCTGTGGAATTCAGGTATCCATGGCAACCGCACAGGAAGTGATGAATGATTCAGCGGAAGGTCAAGACGTGCGATCAGCCAGCTCCAGAAAAGACAAGGAGAGAGCAGACGATAAGAAGACCAAACAGGTGAGATAGTAATACAGAACTAGATCAACAATCATCTGTAGAATGGCTCACTTCATATCAGTTTTTGCACTTTTCATTTGGGCGTGACTGGGGCTAGTTGACACGTTTTTACTGTTTTGAAATTTGACTACATGTTATTAATTTAACTAGTTGTGGCCTATAGTGGGGCAAGTTGTCACAACAAAGAGAACGTTTTCATAATAAGTATTTGACAAAAAGTATTTCATCAAAATTAAGAATAGTGAATAGTAGTTATTTAAATAATGGTCAAATAATGATTAGATAAAAACATTAGTAGTTACACACTGCGGATTACACTTTTACACTTTCTATCTGCGGATGATAGAAAGTGTAATTCATTCATTATTTTGAAAGTCTATTTTGTTCACCAATGCTGCATTTATTTGATCAGAAATACTGTAAAATTGTGAAATATTATTTATGTACTGTAGCATTATAAATGTCTTTACTGTCACTTTTGATCAATATAATGCATCCTTGATAAATACAAATATTAGGCTAATTAATTATTTATTTATTTTTAACACAAAGTCTAATTTAACACAAAATTTTAAATGATAATTTATCACATTTTAGCAATAATTTTATGCAGAAGAATTTATCCAAATATCATTGCATTGCTTACAAAATATCAAACCAATTTGGGAGTTTATTATTATTACTTTAACAATATTATTAGTTTCATATTTCGAATGCTACAGTCCTTGTCCTTGATGAGTAAAAGTTTTTTTTTTTTTTAAAGACATCTGAACTGTAGTATACATGTACTGTATATACGCTTATATTTGTTTCTCAGTTCTGTCTGTTGTTTCTCCAGCCGTCTCCTGTCGAGGACAAACCTCGAGCTAAAGCAGCAGACGTGTGTCTTCCCATCAGCCCCGAGCAGTGGGCTCAGTTCAGGTGTCCTGAGGAGGTTCGACAGGCCTTTCTCTCTGACTCCGGTCCTAACAGCATCAACAGCACATCCATCTCCGCACAGGTCAGCCATCTCTGTGTGCTCTAACATCTCTCGACTGACAGCTAATCAAATATGATCCAGCGGGGACGCTTCTGATCGACCGCAGCTGATTTCTGAGGAAATATTGATCTTCAGAGTGAAACAATATCTGTGACTTAAAGCATCTTCCTCATCGATTTAAGCAGAAACATCTCGCTGACCAATAACATCAGATGAGTAAAAGAGCATAGAGGCTATTTGAAAACTATCATGGGTTGTCCAGGTTAAAGGTCACACATCCACTTTATTATCCAGACTTTCTAAGATTGAGAAGATCAGTAAGTGGTTTTTTTTCCATTTTGCTATTGATTCATTTTGATATCAAAGTGAAACAGCTTAGGACTCATCTCAATGATTCAGAGTCGACTCTTTCTTTTGAGAGAAAGTGAGTTCATACACGGTGCACTTTCAGATTTAAAACTTTGCAGGATGTTTTCATTCACTCAGAGCTGTTACACACTGCAAGGGAAGATACTCTTCAAAAATACATTTTGATTTTAAATAAAAGTGTAATTAAAAAATGTACATGGTTTAATGAATATATTTACTTAAAAAAACATATATATATATATATATAAATTTTTTTACTTTATTTAAATTGTTTTCGTTTCAGAGCCGAACTCTGTTTTATTTGGATCTGTTGGTGAAAGAGCTGGAGTCGTTCTCCTTGACCCCGCTGACATTTGCCCCTCTTCACCTGGCAGAGGTCATCGCTGGCGACCTCATGCAGAGCCGGAGTCATTCTGACCTCTACCGCCTCAGGTAAGCCTCACACACAGCTGGACATCACCTCAGATATCAGCATGAGACGTGTCTGACCTCATCTCTCAGGATCATCAGGAACGCTGGCGATCTGGGCTTCCAGTCTCCGTTCTCCAAGCTGCTGCTGAGCTTCACACTCGTTCCTGCAGACGAGCAGATGAGGTATGATTCTCTTAATGAACCGTTGGAGTCGTTAATCAGGTTTAACACAACCTCATTTGATTTCAGGAGCCAGAGAGCCGTCATTTCACAGAGAAACGAGACAGAAGAGGTCAGTATCGCTCAGCACAGTTACACAGCACTCTGAGTTAAATTAATATGTTTTAACTCAAAATTGTATGAATATTTTATTTTAATATATATATTTATCAAAACTTATCATCTGAGCATTGGCAATATTAATCCCATTGGTTTAATTAAATTAATTGGATAAAATAAAATAAAATACAATAAATAAATAAAACATATGTGACCCTGGATCACAATAGCAGTCATTAAATAATTTTGCTTTATCATTTGTCAGACAATATATGTCTGAGATACAACTATTAGAAAATCGAAATAAATCGAAATATTGAGAAAATATCCTTTAAAGTTGATCAAATGAAATTCTTAGCAGTGAATATTACTAATCAGAAATTAAGTTTTGATATATTTATGGTAGAATATGTACAAAATATCTTCACTTAAATTACTTCTTTACTTAATATCCTAATAATTTTTGGCATAACAGAAAGATTTTTCATTTTGACCTCTACAATGTATTGTTATCTATTTGTACAAATACACCGGACTGCTTCTGTGCTCCAGAGACACATTTGAAAAACTGTATTTGTATTGCCTTACAGCATTTGCAAAGTTTCTTTTTCTCCTTAAAAACCTCTGTATATTAATGCATCTCTTTCGAGTCAAAGCTGACCCAAATGCACTGTTTAATGTCAGTCTGACACTCTGACCTCTCAGACGGTGTTTGCTGAAGAGGCAGCATCTGCTCTCAGTCCTCATCAGCTCTGGCTGGCGAAGGCCGATGTGTGTCTGAGTCTGAACCTGTTTCAGCCTGCTAAAGTCCTGCTGACTCACACACAGCTGACAGCCAAGGTGACAGAACACACACACACACACACACACACACACACACTCATGTAGGGTCTCTCCATAGGTGTAATGGTGTTTCTACTGTACAGACTGTATGTGGTATTGTCCTACACTGACCCTACACCTA
>JAUMHQ010000070.1:22461649-22478108 GCA_032361165.1 Enteromius paludinosus
TGGCCAGAGTTTTGAGAACGCAGCAGACGTGGAGGACTATAATGTGATAAGAGCTCGCTCAAGTACTGAGGAGCTAAACCATTCAAGTATTTGTAAGATTTTAAAATCCATACGATGTTTGATGGGGAGCCAGTGCAGTGTCGACAGAACCGGGCTAATATGGTTGTAAACGTCTTAATGCCGGATTAGTTTGATCTTCTGTCTTCTCCAGATGTTAACTGATGGACTGGAGAGCTGTGGATTATTCTGATGTTTTTATCAGACTCTCATTTTGACGGTACCCATTCACATCCATTACTGAGACACTGATGCAGAAACACATTTCTAAAATCTGATGAAGAAATAATCTCATCCTAATCTTGGATAGTCTGAGACTGAGCACATTTTAATTCATACTTTCATCAGTCTGAGCTATTCCTTTAAGGTCTGAGCAGGATCAATAATAGAACGATGAACCAAACATGTGCAGAATTACACATTTAACATGTTGACAGCAGCAGAAATCCCCAGTGATTCCCTCATGTATGGAACTAATGGATCTCACGCTCTGCTTGTTATTACACGTGTGATTGAGGTTTATATGTTGGCGGTGGGTTTCAGTCCATCAGCGGCTCACTCTGTGTTTTATAGACATGTGAGTTTATTGTCTTATCAACCTTTACAGCCGTTCATTAATCATGTTTTTCTATCCATAAACACCTCCATCCATCATCAGTGTTCTCGCGATGCTCAGGTGTTGGTGTGATGTTGTTATCACAGGTTTTGATTGGGTTTGTTAGAACTGAACATGACTTACTGTACATATTGCTAACTGAACATATATATGACATTTTGTTATGCAAATTTGTAGATAAAACCGCCTCACACAATTGCATTAAATTTGCGTGGAAATGTAGCTAATGAAAACATCAACAGACCTGATGATGATGAAGTGTTAGATGGTGATGAAGATCAGCTTCCAGAATCCATAACTCTCTCTTTTGTGAATATTCATGATGTAGTCCTTTGAAAATAAGCTTGTTTTTCATGCTCTAAACCTGATTTATTAAATGACTGAATATGACATGCTCAAAACAACTAAACACACACACACACGTTTTCTTATGTTTGTTTGTTTGTTTTTTCAAATGGATGATGGATGTCCCAGAATTAGCTACATATGGCATAGTTCCCATGTAATGTGTAAAAATGCATTACAAATAATAATAAGCAATTACAAATAAGACTCTAAAAGACTTTATAGCTACATTTTGAGGATAAAAATGTAGCAACTTACCAGGATTAGTATGTTCTTGGAAAAGATTTATTATTACCATTTTAAAACAGCATGAACATTTTTATAAAGAGTGTACATTTTTCTCAAATGTTTTATCCTGTAGAAACTGTGGTTGAAGATATTTTTATCTTAAATCCTGATTGAGTAAATCAGAAAGGCCTGGAAAATTAAATAATTCAATTGATTGAAAAGAGGTACCCTGAAGAACTTCCAGCTCTTAAAGGAACAGTTCACCCAAAAATATAAGGATCCTGTTGGAGAGCTCTCGCAATGCATCAAAAATATTTGAATTTGCTCTCTGAAGATGAAAAAAGGTCTTACGGGTTCTAAACAACATGAGGATGAGTAATTAATGGCAGAATTTTAATTTTGGGTGAACTGTTCCTTTAATTGTCTAAACTCTATTAATTGAATGCACAGAAGCCCGGAGCATCTGCAGATTAAAACTGTGAAAGTTTGAATGTTGTTGTGTACGATGACATCTGACACGTACAAGGACTACATAAAGATGACATGAAGCAACCAGTCTGAACTGATTCATTGTGAGTTTGCGCGCTTGATAAATCAGCATCTGGATCCAGCGTGAGAGGGGTAAAGCAGTCTGAAAGCAGGCCCTTTGTGAATCTCTGAGAGTAACAGCAGGCGTCCGCAGGGAGCTGATTCATTCGCTGCTTTAATCCACTCAGCACACAACAGACGGCCGTTCTGTCCACTAAACAACTCATTCTCACACTGATGACTGTTTCCAGCCTTTCTTGATCTGTGTTCAGCTCACGGTGGATTTCAGATCAATCACAGCTGTGCTCTACTTCATACCGAGTCATGCTTTGTCATGCGATAATGCTCTTAAACTATGCTGTTTTATTATTCATTCTTCTCTCTGTGTGGGTTTTTCCGCAGGATGTCAGATGGTTTTTCTTTTTGAAAGCGGTCAGAACAGAGTCAGCGTCCAGAAGAGGTGAAACTATTATTAGTGTGGCATATTTTCTAATGGTTGTAATGATTGCTTGCTGTTTTACCGAATTTCTATCGTACGGTCATTAACTACTGACCAGAAGGCATCTCATGGATTTTGCCTCGAAAATAGTCTGAGGATCAGAATTATTCTATTTGATTCATTGATTTGTACTTCACTGTTCACTTGAGGGTGATTGGGGCCACTGCTTGCCATTTGTCATTGCAAATGGTATTATCAGTAGTATTAGATATACAGTAACTAATAGCAAAACCATTCAAATATTAATTAAAATATAAAATGCGTATATATGAAACTTGAGCGTATTTTATTTCTGCTAGTTGCAATGTGAACTTTTCTTATTTCTATATTTCTTATTTTCTTATTTTTATTTAGTTTGACTTGATGTACTAATATAACTGAACTAAAATAACTAATAGATGACATAAAAATTACAGATAACAAAAAATCTAAAAATCAAAAATTGAAACTATGAATACAAAAAATATATATAATAATAAAATGACAAATAATTTTTATTTTATGTTTTACGTTTTTATTAGGGCCGGGACTCTAACGCGTTAATTTAGATTAATTAATTACACAACAATAACTCGTAAAATTTATTAAATGCATTTTAATCACACTTATTTATGCACCACGGATCGTTTCTCACTGGATGAGTTTCAGTGGATCGATTATACTGGAGCACCAACTAGTGTTTCTAATGTTCTGAATGTACTTGAAAGTAGGAATGCACCGATCCGGATCGGCCGATATGTTTGCGTGTTTTGTCAGTAAAGCCGGTCTTGTATTCAGCGGTAAATGCCATCAGGTGCGTGATTTACCATTGAGCCGTATATACTACACACAGCCGTTGTTCACTGACGAGCTGATAATGAACATGGTTTTGCGCAGCTGTGTGTAGTATATACGGCTCAATGTGAAATCACAATCACAATATTGGTCGGTTGGACTTGGTTGAACAAAAATAAACAATATTTTGTTGCTTAAGCTTATGTTTTCAGTCATTATTCAATGGTATACTAAAATCCATATGAAAAAACTTACTTCTCACTGTTCTCAGGTCAAATATTTATATGCGATTAAAATGTGATTCATTTCGATTCATTAATTACAAAGCCTCTAATTAATTAGATACATTTTTTTAATCGAGTCCCGGCCCTAGTTTTTATATTTTTTCATGTTATATATATAGATATACATACATATGAATTGGATTAAACAATATAGAACATTTATAACTATATTTATAGTTATATTAGTTTAAGTTGTTTTAGTACTTAAAGTTAAACTAAAAATAAATGATAAATTAGTTACACTTTATTTTAAGTCGTCCTTGTTACAGTGTAATAATATGTTTAAGTACTGAGTAATATTTTTTACGTAACTACATGTACTTATTATATGTTTAGGGTTTGTCATAGGAATATTTGCATTTAATTATGCATAATTTATTGTTGTTATAATATTAAGTACACGCAACATGTAACAAGGACAGCGTAAAAAATGAAGTACCAAAGCTGCCTCGCCAGCTTACCTGAAATAAACTGTTTCATATTTTGTTATGTATCTCAGCTAACATTTTCTATGGTTTTAGTATAATATCCCTAAATAAACTGTGCTTCAGCGCTCTTTACTCGGGCCACATTCACCATATTAATGCTGCAAATGTGACAAATGCAAATCTGAAATGCATATTTCTATTCAAGGTTTGTCTTTGTTAACAGTTAACAGAACATTAGCATACAGATGAGCTCTGAGATAACCGACATCAAGCTAAAGACACAAACATCGAGTCTGCAGCGTCTCCAGTGTCACAGATTAGTGGATTAAAAATAGTGGAGAATCTAAAAATAATTCAATTTTTTATGTCTTTTTACATTATTTTCTGTGTTTAAATGAAAAACACAGAATTGCATCAAAATAATATAATAGTTTTACTTTCTGAGGGAGTCGAACCCATGATCATGCAGAACTCCAGGGTGACAAAACACTTGTTCTTCCCCATCTCTTGGCTTCATGGGGATGTTTAGTTTTTCTCTGTGTTTTTTCAGACGGTGCGCTCGTTCTACAGATGCTCCACTGGGCTTGGCGTATCTCTTCACTCTCAGCGGGGTTCGTTCTGTCCTGCTCAATCAGTGGACCTGCAGCGCCGCAGCGAACGCACAAAACATGCGCTCGCTCATGGACAGTGAGTCGATCTCACACACACATACATATGCACTCATCCAAAAACTAATTATACTGCATTCATGCATTCACTGGAAGTCCAACCTACAACCTGATCTCATTTTCTAATGTAACACTGACGACAATTAAAGATGCTATTTTTTTTTTTTTTTTTTTGCTTTCTAATTTCATTTGAATTCAGATTTTTTTTTTATGTTAGTCATTTTGTTGTGTAGTTTTTTGTCATTGTTATTAGTTTTCTGTGTCTATATATAAAAAAAATATATATATATATATATATATAATTTCAGTTTTAAATAACCCTTGTCTTCATAGAGGACAAAAATGTCCATGTCAAAAAACAGAAAAATAACTAAATGTTTTGTTGCTTATCTGGAAGCCTTCAGAAAGCCTTTTATCATTTTACATGTAAAAAATAAAATTAGTTCATCCAACATTTCACCACCTCAAGGCAATTCAAAAAAAGAGTTTTCAGCTGCATCGTTTCTTGCTGTAAAAAGCAGGTACAACTGCATGTCATCAGCATAACTATGATACAAAATGTCACATTTATTAAATATATATTCCAATGAATTCATTTATAGAGAAGAAAAAGCAGCGGCCTTAAATAGAGCCCTGAGGTACCCCGTAACTTACAGGAGCAGCAGAAGAAAGATTATGCCCGATATGGGAAAAACTAATTAAAGTCGAGTTTAGTTACTAAATAAAACACATGTGTGTTTGACTGCTCTAGATCTTCTGAGAGCAGGACTGACGTCAGGACGAGCCGTTCATCTTTTGCGGACCGAAAACACAGAAGTCAGTGGAATATGGTCCGGCCCAACAGGTCTTGTGTGTTTGTTTGCTTTATTTCTGCAGCATGTGCACATTTTAATTTATACAGCCGCAGAATAATAAGTGATGAAGGCCTGTTGTGGTTTTTTGTATCTCCCAGCAGACAAGAGTTCAGATCTAAATGTGGAAGATGTTTCATCTGAAGACGTCCAGAGAAAGACTCCTTCTGCGTTCAACTTTGTTATTTATGGGCTTCCTAATTTAGTGGTTACATGAACCGCTGGAGATGTTTGAGAGATTTCAAGAGCTGAAATAAAACTCATTTACTAATGCTATCTATCAGAAATTACATTTTCTGTTAAATTGTCTGTTCTTCTACTTCTCTTTTAGTGTTTAAAGTTAAAGCTCATCGTTGTCAAATATTGATAATCCAAAACCTTGCAAAGGTCCAATCATGAGAATCATTTGCCCTTTTCCTCTAATATATCTGAGAAAAAAAGAATAAAAATAATATATTATATATACACACACACACAAAATACAGAAGAACCAGAATAAACCTGGATTCTGAATAAAGAAGTGGTCTTTGCGTCGTGAATGAGTGTAAACAGCAGATCTGGGGGTTATTCCAGAAAGCTTGGTTAACTTACCATTTGATAAAACATAACCTCTGGGTTGACTGACCCCAAACCCAAAATGAGTATGTTGGTTCCAAAAACCCTGAGAAGAGTAAGTTTAATTAACCTCCTACTGGTTACCCAGAGTTAATGAGCGTACATAAAGACATTTTCAATGGATCACCAATTTCACGAGTCGAAATGGAAAATGACAGTGAAAAAAGAGCGGCATATTTCACAGAGGCGGAGCTGGAAGTATTAATGCATGCGTATGAAGAATTGAAGCCAATAATAATGAATAAAAAGCAATACGACAAAAAAATTAAGAAAATAACATTATGTGTGTTTATGTTCAAGTTAGTTTGGGTGGGTTCGGTTCCTTTGCAGCCCTGTTATAAAATGTTTTTACTGTTACTGTCATGAAGAGAGATGTGTAGGGGAGCGACTTGATTTTGCCGTGCCAATGGAAACGTTTTGATGAGAAGTGAGTTTCAGTTTTCTGATTGGTTGTTTTATTCAGTGTTTATATAAATGTTGTTACGGGCGTCCCGAGGGATCATCAGCATCGCCCTGGAAACGGACACAAAACACCTGCCGCCACTCATCACAGGCTGACCAGCTCCAGCTGAAACCCCTTAGCCGCAGGATACTTAAACAGCGGCCAACATGATGTATGTGAGAAACCTCTCAAAGAGACACAGCCTATGCTAACTTTTCTCTCTCTCTCTAAGCAGACAGCAGCCTCTAGCCGGTCAGCCTTCACCTCACCGAGCACTTACCTGCACCGTCCAACAGTTCCACATCTAAACAGCGTTTTTTTTCTGTGTTTGTTACAGTCTGGATTCTGCTGGCGCCCCTACCCCAACCATGGCAGAAATTCTACAACGGCTCACTGAGGTTAGCATCCGCCAGCAACAAATTGTAGAGCACCTTGCCACTCGCCAGGGTCAGACGGAGCAACAACTCACAGCGCTCCGGGCGGAAACCGCTCTCGCGCTTGTCGTTCCGCTCCCAGATCCGCGAGCCCACGCTACCAGGCTGTTGCCAAAACTCACTCCTCACGACGATGTTGAAGCATACTTACATATGTTTGAAACGACAGCGCTTAGTGAAGGCTGGCCTCGCGATGAATGGGTGCGAGCGTTGGCGCCCCTGCTGACTGGCGAAGCGCAACAAGCTTTCTTCTCCCTTCCTGAACATGATGTTGATGATTATGAAGCGTTGAAAGCAGAAATATTAGCCCGTCTTGGGTTGTCCCCAACCTGTGCCGCTCAGAAGTTTTATGAGTGGGAATATAAACCCTGACACCCCGCTCGCGCCCAGGTGACAGAATTGGCCCGGCTGGCTGAACATTGGCTACTCCCGGATAGACGCACTGCATCAGAGGTGATTCTGCAATCATCCGATGGCCGGCCACCTAGGAGCGGCCAACACGGCCCAAAGAGTCCACGACCGCTTCCACTGGCCGGGGATAGAAGCGGAAATAAAGAGGTTTTGCCAAGCCTGCCCCACATGCCAGATTACGTCTCCACGGACTCCTCCCCCCAGTCCACTCATCCCGCTGCCCATCATCGAAGTGCCCGTTCATGTCCCAGCTAACAGCTGACCTCTGCCGGCTGCTTGGGGTGAAGCAGTTGAGGACCACAGTTTACCATCCCCAAATGGATGGGTTAGTAGAACCAGTGAAGCGTGAAGCGTGGGAGCAGCAGCCGGCAGTTCACCGAAGCATCGTCGAGCATGTCCGGGAAATGAGAAACAAAATCGACAAAGTCATGCTGTTAGTCCGGGAACAGATGACGAAGGCCCAGCAGTCCCAACAACGACGCTACAACCGGCCGGCCCAGCCACAGGAATTCCAGCCTGGAGATCGGGTAATGGTCCTGGTTCCGACAGCGGCATTCCATTCTGGAAAAACTGGGCCCGGTGACGTATCGTGTCCAGCAACCTGGCCGCAGCAGCCCCACCCAGTTGTATCATATCAACCTCCTGAAGAAGTGGGTTGGAACCAGAGACCAAACAGTGGCCATCGCCGTCTCTCATCCCGTGGCTGTAGATATCAACCCCCATCTCTCGGCCGGCCAGAAGACAGAGCTTCAGCACCTGGTCGGTCAGTTCCCCGATGTCTTCTCCTCTGTCCCCGGGCAAACTCAGGTCATCGAACATAATATTAAGACTGCACCAGGAGTCATCGTCCTGCAGCAGCCCTATTGGGTCCCAGAGGCCCGTCAGCAGGCTATAGAGGAGGAAATAAAACAAATTCTGAAGTTAGGGGTAATCGAGCCGTCCAGCCCGATCGTGATGGTCCCAAAACCTGATGGCACCCTCCGTTTCTGCAACGATTTCCGACGGCTGAACGAGGTGTCTGAGTTCGACAGCTACCCCAAGAGGATGAGATGTTGTCCGCAGCATCAGAGGGAGATGCTCGTCACGCCTGGCCCCAGCTCCTCTCCCCTCTCCACCCTAGACGGA
This sequence comes from Enteromius paludinosus, assembly GCA_032361165.1. Lineage (NCBI taxonomy): Eukaryota > Metazoa > Chordata > Actinopteri > Cypriniformes > Cyprinidae > Enteromius > Enteromius paludinosus. The sequence continues at coordinate 22,469,955 of JAUMHQ010000070.1, forward strand.
GGTGCAGCTAGGGGGTACATGTCGATCACCCAGGTCAAGCGCGCTGTGGCCTTGCATATCTGCCCGCCACAGTGCCGCCGCTTTGCATGGACCGCCATGGCCCAGACATACTGCTCCGTCCCCGGCCGAATACCAGGCCGGAAATACCCATAGCTCCAAGAAGCGGCCCTGACACGGGCAGCCCGGAGGTGATGGTGATTGCTCCTCCCTAACATCTGGGCCCCCAGCACCCCCAGGGTCGTGGCCTTTTCCACAGGCCTGTTCCGATATGTAACGTCGAAGTGAACTCGACTGAAGGGGAATGTCTAAGGTTATATAGGTAACTCACATTCCCTGAAGGAGGGAACAGAGACGTTACATCCCCTTGACACGACCCTGGGTCTCGGCTCCTCAGTGAAACCCTGCAAGTGCATTACATCCGTGCCCTCTTATACTCACGCAGTGATGAGATGCACCTGGCTGTGATTATTGCACGCCAATATTCATTGGCCTTTTTCCAAAGACTCGAAGACGATTGGTCTCTCAAGCGCGATCCCATATGTAACGTATCCTTCGGGGAACGTGGGTTACCTTCGTAACCTTAGACGTTTTTCTTGCCATTCTGTCATCTGGAATTCTCTAAAGCTTTTGCTTATTAATGCAAGTGAAAAGACTGTGGTGCTCTTAATTAGATTGTTCTAACAGCCAGTTAGAGTTCATTGATCCAAGCTGTTTTCCCTATCCGAAGCTTTTATTGATTACAGGTGTCCCACTCGATTCCAGAAGCAGACTAGTGGCTCTTGTCTGAAATGCTATTTTGTATTCATAAATTATTTCATGGCTCTCTCGGGATGCCGTTAAAGAGCAACAGGTTATGGCTTATTTTGCTGAAAAGTGATATGATTGCGAGGCGATTTGACTCGGGCTGAATAAATTGTTTAAATTGAGCTGCTGTGAGTTGGGAAGCTGTAAAGAGCTGTCAGTGGTTTGGAGCCGAAGCATCAGCATGTGTCAGTGTTTGTGTTCGACACAGCTCAGAGACTGAGACAGACGGGTGGCTTACCAAACCTCAGCACTGTCAGTCTGTCCCAAAGCTCACTAAACAGAGAAAATCACAAGTCATCCCTCATAAAAAAGGCAAATAATTTTAGTGAAAAATCTGTACCGTCTCTTTAGATAAACACTTAAAAAATTACAGTGATTTTAGCGGTAAAAACTGTGAAAATGCTACAGTAAAAACCTGTTAAATGGTTAAAGGTAAATTACTGTAAAAGCCATAAACTGACATTCCCAGAATTCCCTGCATTGCATTTCAAATTTTGTTTCACTGTTGATTTTTTTAATTTCTTTGAAAGAACTGTTTCTTCTTAGTGTTTTCCTATCAGTGATGTTTAGTAGTTTGAGTTTAATGAGTCTCATCATGATGGTGTTTAGTGTTTGAGTGAATGACTCTTAGCTCCTTCTATATACGTTAATATTTAAAAGCTGCTTGTGATGGGCTTTGGTTCATGACTTTCTCATCATCACTGCATTTGGTATTAATCAGTGTACTTTAAAGATACAAAACAGATTTCAGTGCTTTAATAGGTTGGTATATTAACATTATATCAGTTCATGAAATCACGGTATTCAACTGTAAATTTAACTTAAAAACCGTAAAACCTAAAATGTTGTTACTGTTTTTTTTAATGGTCGAATTCCGGCAACCACAGCTGCTGCTTTTTCACCATAATTTTTGTAATTTATTTAACAGTAAAGAAATAGTTCAACCAAAAATGAAAATGAGCTTATGGGCATCCAGGATTAAGATCTGGAGAGTTGTGTCTCTGCATCAGTTTCTCTGTTATCGCTGTGAATGGGTGCCATCAGAATGAGAGTCCAAACAGCTGATAAAAACATTACAATAAACACAGCACTCCAGTCCATCAGTCAACATCTGGAGAAGAAAAAAGATGAAACAATTCAACATTAAAATGTTATTAACTAAAATACCATAGAGTCCATAATTCATAATAACTCTTCCTCCAGTGAAGAAGTGTTCTGGTCTGAATCAGGAGAGAAATCTGCTCAGATCAAGTAGCGTTTAAAACAGCTCTAAACAAATAAGTGGTTGGATTTTGATGCGAGAGACAACAGGAGATGTGCTTCTTCACTGGAGGAAGAGTTAGTCAAGTCAAGTCACTTTTATTTCTATAGCGCTTTTAACAATACAGATTGTAGCAAAGCACTGAACATTATCAAACAGAAGAACAGAGTGATGGTAATGTATAATGACGGGAGTTAAACTTTATTTATCAAATGCAGAGACGTTCTCTGCAGTCAAGAGGACGATAATCACTGGAGTTATGGGTTACAGACTCATATTTGAGTTAAAATCATCTTAATGCTGGATTAGTTTGATGTTTTATCTTCTCCAGGTCTTAACTGATGGACTGGAGTGCTGTGGATTATTCTAATGTTTTTATCCGACTTTCATTCTGACGGCACCCATTCACATCCACACTGATGCAGAGACACATTTCTACAAACCTGTGAAGAAATAAACTCACCCTTATCTTGGATGAACTCAGGGCACATTTTCAGCATATTATCATTTTTGCAATCCTTTAATGGAATGCAACTCTATTATAGGCACCATCATTTAGTGACTCTCGTATCACGATTACTATGACATCAACATTGTGTTTCACAGAATGGAGGAAATAAAACAGGACTGGAACAACACGAGAACCAATGATTTTTAATTTGCATTTTTATTTGTATTTATCTCTTCTTTCTCTCTTGCACATCATCACACACATCGTCGTGGCGGCAGTTCGGTGTGTGTCCATCCAGCTGTTGTGTGGGAAGTTGTTTGAATACCAAAGTGTTCTGAGCAGTAAAGTTTGTTCTGCAGCGCTGCATCCGTGCGTGTTCCCGCAGTAACAATGTGAGCGGATTACTGATCTTCCGATAGCCGTAATGTCATTGGGATTGTGCTTGCCAACTGGCGTGCAGAGAGAGACATGATAATGTGAATGTGTTCCAGTCAGAAACCAAAGTGCTAAATCCCTTGGACTTATCAGAGGCCGGGAAACCCATGTGCGTCTGCTGTGGAAGTTGTTTACAGACTCGTGGGCTTCTGTGCTCCACTCTTTATAGTTAGCGAAGAAGCATAATGATCTTGCATAACGAGCGTGTTGATGGTCTGGTGATCAGCGCTGAGGCCTCCAGGCCAAGAGAGCCAGAGTTGGTTCAAACTCTCTTCAAGTTTCTGGCAAAGTCAGGGACACATTATAAACATCTAAATTCTTAGTGACGTAGGATAAGTCTGTAATGTGAGATGAAAGCTTAAGCTGAAGCTTCACCTGAAGCTTATGAGCCTGTGTTAGATTAGTTGTAGCCATTTATTGAGCTTGTTTTCAATAAAAAAAAAAGCCCATGGAAATGTGATAAACACTGGAAGCAACGCAGCAAAACTACAGCAGAATCACTGATGCTGTCTGTGCTGTAAAGATGTAGTGATGCAACATCTTCAGTGATGGACACAATCCTTTAGTTTTTCCAGTTTGCAAAGTGATGCTCCCTTCTGTTTCCTTTTCTTCTTTTGGTAAATAAAACATTATTAGTTCTGAGATTTGACCATAGGAAAAAAATGGTCTGGTGGGCCACCTAAAGCTTGTTGCTAGGGTATACATTGCTTATTGTTGAAGGTGTTCTTTGCAGTTGTTAGAGAGTTGCTAGGATGTCACTGGAGTGTTGATAGGTTGTTCTGATTGGCTAGGGTGTTGCTGTTGTGTCTTTGTGACTTCTAGGGTGTTGTGTGTGTTTTCCAGAGTGTTGCTGTGGCGTTCTTTGTGGTTGCTAGAGAGTTGCTAGGGTCTTTTGTGTGGTCTCCAGGGAGTCGCTAGGGTGTTCTGTGTAAATAGGTTGTTGCTTGAGTGTTCTTTTTTGGTTGCTAGGGTGTTGTGTGTGGTCACTACGGTATTCTGTGAGGCTAGGGTGTTGCTATGGTGGTGTCTGTGGTTTCTAAAGTGTTGCTAGGGTGTTGTATGTGATCACTAGGGTCACTTTGTGGCTAGGGTGGTGCTATGGTGTTCTTTGTGGTTGCTAGGGTGTTGTGTGTGGTCACTACGGTATTCTGTGTGGCTAGGGTGTTGCTATGGTGGTGTCTGTGTTTTCTAAAGTGTTGCTAGGGTGTTGTATGTGATCACTAGGGTCACTTTGTGGCTAGGGTGGTGCTATGGTGTTCTTTGTGGTTGCTAGGGTGTTGTGTGTGGTTGCTAGAGTGTTGCTAGGATGTTTACTAGGGTATTCTTTGTGGCTAAGGTATTGCTAGAGTGTTCTTTGTGGTTGCTAATGAGTTGCTAGGGTGTTTTGTGAGGTCACCAGGGTTCTGCGTGACTAGGGTGTTGCTTGAGTGTTCTTTGTGGTTGCTAGGGTGTTTTGTGTGGTTTCTAGAGTGTTGCTAGGGTGCTGTATGTGGTCACTAGGATCTTCTGTGTTGCTTGGGTGTTCTTTGTGGTTGTTAGAGTGTTGCTAGTGTTTTGTCTGGTTGTTAGTGTGTTGCTAGTATGTATTGTGTGGTTGCTAGGGTGTTATGTGTAGCTAGGGTGTCGCTATGGTGTTCTTTGTGGTTGCTAGGATGTTGCTTTTGTGTGGTTGTTAGGTGATTCTAGGGTGTTGCATGTCTGTGAGGGTTTTTTGTGAAAGCACATGGCACGCTACGACTTTGTACGAGTTGTAGCAGTCAGACTTGTTTGCATTCACTTAACAGACCTAAATCAGCAGAAATGGTGAGAAATCTTGAAGACGAAGCAGTGAGTTGTGTCTGCGGTCGATAAACAGCCTTCAGCTCAGGTACAGAGGGATTTCTGTTGCTGGGAATCTCAATCTGACATGATCGTTTTGTACAGCCACAATTTTCCCACTTGGCCGGGATCAGGATCAGATTGGGGAAATCACATGCTCTGTGAGAGGCTGTTCTGTGTGTCACATTCATGTTTAAAGCTCTTATTCTGCGTGTCACGATCCAGAACGTTCTGCAGCTTGCTCCAGTGTGAAGAGGAGAAATAAATCCAGCGGACCTTTGAAGAGTTCAGTCTGAGTTAAACGCTTTCTACAGCATCTGTGGCGTCATATCAATTACCACATTTCAGCACAAATCATAGTCATAAGACTTCATAAGTGTTATTGCCAGACCAGTGCAGTGGTGTGTGTGCGGTAAAATACATCTGATCGAGCAGCTCTACAGAAGAGAATAGTGTCTTCATTCAGCTTGATGCAGGTTAATGTCATTTCAGTTCCCCTCAATGTATCTCAGTGTTACAAAAGTTAGAGTTTTTTATTAAATCCAGCTCAGTTCAGCTCATATTTTGTTCACATTTGAAAGAGTCAGTACAACTGAATCAATATTACTGAATAATGATCTTTTAGGCATCAAAATGATGATTGAGTAGTAGTTGTGTGAAACTGTTTGTGTGGAATCTTTACATTTCTGCTTTTCTCCTGTGTATGTGTGTGTTGTGTTTTCAATTACTTGATGAAAAAAAAAACTTAAATAAATACCAAATATTAAAATAATAAAATGACCAAGACAAAATAAACTGAAATTTCCCATTTCGAGTCCCAGGTCCGGCAGGGATTGTAGGTGGTGGGAGTGAATAACCAGCGCTCCAACTTCAATACCACGACTGAGATGAGACCCTTGAGCAAGGCACTGTTCCCCCAACTGCTCCCCGGGCTGTCCACTGCTCCGGGTGTGTGTTCATGCTGTGTGTGGTTGTTTACTTCTCACTACTGTGTGTGTGTGCACTCTAAATGATACTGTAATATCACTATCATGAGTTTAATTTCCAGTGAATGCGTGAAGTGATCAAATATTGTCCCTGAATGCAGCAGTGTATAAAAGTACCTGTCACATGCATGCATACTGAACCAAGAACATTATTTGGATTCAGCCCTTCTTTGTTTTTTCTCTGGTTGTCCCTGTTAATAGTCCAGTTACTGCATCCTACTTTCTGTGTTTTCTTCATCGTAAGCTCTGTCTCTGAGGAAAGAGGCTCGGCGAAGACGGTCAGACACATGCAGGAGTTACTGAGAGAACTGGGTCACGATGAGAAACACCCGTGATTCCTGCTGGAGAAAAATACAGTCAGACAGATGGATGACACACACACACAGAGATCTCCTCACACAATGATTATCATGAGGTCTGTTCGTATTGTTCATCATGCACTGAACGTCAAATAAAAGTTTGTTCTTATAAACTTTTCAAATTCAATAATGTGTCAGGATGTATGTTTAATAAGCACACTTCTAATTTATTATATGAAAGGTATATAGCTAAATCCCTCAAGAAAGTTTATTAAAATAAGTAATATTATAATAATTGTATTTAATTTTAAATGGCGCTCTTTGTGTGATATACAGATAGATCAACTACATTAAATGAATATTATTTTTACTTTGTTTCATGACACCACTGGAAAATTAGGGTGATGGTGCCCTCTTCACAGCAGAATTTTTCCATTCAGCTGTGTTTTTCTGTGGGTTTGTATTCATCGGATACATCCAAAGTGTTTGTATAGATCTAAAATGCACCAGCACTCTCATGAATACACAATCTTTCTTTAAAAAGACAAGATCTGTTCTGTCACACACGGATTTGGACACACAGACGCACATAAGTGAGCTTTCTATAATCCGATCCTGTCTGCAACAGAACAGGTCTGTTCTCAAGCACATTCAAACTGCTAAATATTTGCATAAACAAAACAATTATTTGATATATGCATATATATCTTTTTTATTGCAAGTATGGTTTGGATATTGTTAATTGGATAGATGTGTGTAGATGTCAGAACTGTTGTTTTCAGCAAACCCTGGGCCGGATGTGGAGAGTACAGTAAACATGCTGTTTGTGAGCGATATGGATGTATTGTGGCTGTTAGCAGATGCTTGCATCATTGTTTTTATTGTGTTTTTCTGCTGCACTGGATGCTGCGGCTCAGTGTTTGTCCTGGGTTTAGCTGGAGATCAGTTTAGCAAATTCAGCTTTTATTACTGAGACCTGCATAGGGGATATGTTTATACAATATTTCTATTTATACAACCAACTGAAGAAGATTAGATGAAAACACTGACCGTCATGATAATAATGCATGAAATCTGCTATAACAATGCAAAAATACATGCTTAAAAAATAATAAATAAACAGTGCAAAAATATTGACACCCTTACTTTTTTAATGTAATGCAGCATTTCTCCAAGGTTGTTGTTGAAATGAAAACATCTTTAGTGTGTTTATTTTTTAATGTTGCTCAACCTGTTCTTGAGTTTCACTGATGATTGACATTTTTAAAATGCTCTGTCGTTTTATTTAATTAAATAATGCATTAATTTTAAACCATTACTTTGTTTTTTTTGTGTGTGGGGGGGTGTTGCAAGCTGCTGACATTATCTTAAATTAATTAATTATGATTTGATAAAATTACCAAAGATCTGCTTGTCAAACAGAAAACGAGCCACAAAAGAGAGGAAACAGGGGTTTTCCTTGGCGAAGCTTAAGATGTGAGACAATTATCTAAATTATCAATACACTGATATTTTCCACACATTTTCAAAGAAAATGCTTTCATTAAGTAAGTCGATGTATGTTTTTAGCATCTTTTCATGCTATTTTAATTGGATAGATTTTACATATATTGGTAATGTGCACATTTCATGCTTAGACACTTTATATGTTAAAAGCATTTCCTAAAACATTTTCCAGAGGAGTGTGTGCATTGCACTTGGACTCTGTTAAAGCTAGTGACAGCAGCTGCCACCACCGCTGTACAGTGACCCACATGAGGATCCATTTATACTGTAACTTCAACAGTTTTCTGGAAGAAATGCTACATTATTTAATAGAATGCAAAGGTGCCAGTATTTTAAGACTATCTGTTCCTGGAGGACTTTCTCCACTAAAGTTCTTCCTAAAGTTTCATCCTTAACCCTGTACAGCCTGACACACCAAATAATAGTTTGAAAAGTTTGCATGTGTGTATTTGTTGAATGTGTAGGCTTTTATGGCTCATATAAAGTGAGAAAAATAGTTTAAAAGACTGAAGTCTCAAAACCAAAGAGATATTCTTTATAAAAGCATTATTCTGTCTGTAGTGTTGCTGCGGGCGCCATGTTCTGGAGACGCTG
>JAUMHQ010000070.1:22524113-22537001 GCA_032361165.1 Enteromius paludinosus
AAAACTAAACTAAAACTAAGCAATTTCAAAATATAAAAACTAATAAAAACTAGCAAATCTGCCTCTAAAAACTAATTTAAATTAACTGAATTTGAAAACAAAAAGTCAAAACGAAATAAAAACTAAAACTATTGAAAAATCTAAAACTATTATAACCTTGGTTTGTAGAAAACCTTTCCAAAAGAAGCCAAAGCAGAGAGAGACAAACAATAATGAAGGAGAAATATCAGCGCTCGTGTCCAATCCAAGTACTGAAGCAGAACTAACGGTGATATAATAATGGCATCTACACACAGATACAGGCACGTGACGGAAATAACTGGAAATGAGCTGTTTGTACTAAAATAAGAAATGAAGCACGCCTGGTTTAATCTGAATGAAGTGAACAACACTAGAAGCATTCAAAAGTGTGTTTTCAGAAGTCAGAGCTACTTCACAGCGCTGGTCAAAATGATCGGAACACTGGATGGTTTTAAGTGGGTTATTTGTATTTTCTGCTGTAGCGTGTCAGTAGGAAATATCATGAAGAAACAGAACAAACTGAGACCGACTCGATCCAGAAGAACTGCGTCTCAGGAGCTCTGCAGGGATCTTTCTTGAAGGCTTCTTCTGGATTGAGTCTGTCTCAGTTGGTTCTGTTCTTTATGTCTCTCCAGACAGACTGATGATGATCAGATCTCCAACACCTCACTGGATTATTACTATTAATGACACTAACTTCTATCTTCATACAGAAGAAGAGGACTGATTTAAAAGCAGCTTGATCTGCTGAAGGGACTGTGTTCTGCTGATCGTGTCACAGGGCTGCTGTGTTGAAGCCGGTCTCCACATCCTCACCAAACGGTGAAGAATAACTGTACATGACCTCTGACCCTTCACACGCTGACCTCGAGACCCTCGAGCCGATCCGTCTAGACTCACACACACACTGCAGCCGTGTCTCAGGACAATCTCTGCACTGAAACTGAAATACACTCCGCTGGAAACATCTCGATCTGAAGATGAATATAATAATGTACATCAATGAGTTCTAGATACGCGTGTTTTAATTTAGGATCATTCATTTTAAACTACGTTCTACATCTGAACCTAACACTGTCATTTATCTAGCACACATTCAATTGATGAAAAGTGACAATAAAGACATTTATAATGTTAGAAAAGATTTCTATTTCAGTTAAATGCTGTTCTTTTGAACTTTCCATTCATCTGTGAATCCTGAAAAAACAAATATTGAGCAGCACAGCTGTGTTCAGCACTGATGATAATCAGAAGTGTGTGTTGAGCAGTAAATCAGTGTATTATTCTGATTTCTGAAGATCATGTGACACTGAAGACTGGAGGAATGATGCTGAACATTACAGAAATACACTTTAACACAGATTCACACAGAAAACAACTATTTTAAACTTAATTTATTTTTTCTTGATTTTATTTTATAGCTTAACATCTTTTTAAGATGTACATTTTAAGAAAACACTTTAATCAGATTATCAGCAGCTATTTTGTGTATTTTTGCTCCTGTTCCAAAAGGGCCTGAAACATAACTGATTCATAAAAAAAGTTATCTATTTATGATATCTCTAGATCCATTTCATTAAATGTAATAAAAAAATTTACATCTTCAAACTATACTGTATGTGTGTAAATATATAAAGTTTTGGGAAAGCATGATTTTCTCTCCTAGTTTTGATCTCCGGAATCAGCTCAGTATTGGTGTGTGTGTGTTTTGCTCTAGTTTCAAGGACCAAGAGAAAAATAAATGATTAAAAACGCTAATTAAAGTTTATCTTAAAATGTAAAAAAGGTTTGTGTGAGGGCTCGGTTTATGGGTAGGGTTGGTGTAGGGCCAAAGAAATATTGTTAGGTCAGTATAAAAACAATAAAAGTCTATCAACGTCCTCACAAATGTAGCAAAACATACGTGAGTGAGTGTGTGTGTGTGTGTGTGTGGACAGCGGCGTGGCTCCAGCTTCGGCGTTGGCGGGAGCCGCTCAAATTCCTCACGTCTCTGAGTGAGCGGTGGATGTGTGAAGGGTCATGCTCAAACACACACACACGGGCCCTTCATGTGCATTTACAACACTCTCAAACACTCGAGCATCAGCGTCTGGAGAGAAAACACGTGTCCTTCCGCTGCAGACACACACACCACTGTACAGATGTGTGAATCTCTGCGGCTCCATCTCTGTTCAGTAATTATTGTTTGATTCCAGCGTCTGATGATCCGCTCTGACTTAGATTAGCAGCGCTCTGAAAGGCCTGATTGTAAATTCATCTGCTTGAGGATGGTGCATTATGGCTTTAGCATATTAAGGCAGGAGAGAAGGGTCAGACGCTCTCTGGAGGATCAGACACATCTCACAGAGAACCAGGAGAACATCTGACCACAGTCTCCAACAGACCAGCAGCGCTTCTGCCAGCATTAGCTCCTCTTAGACACACACAACCATTCAGCTTCAGAATCAATCAAATATTAATTAATTAGAAATATTACAAGTAAACTAACAATAATATGTACTGTTAATATTGTTTTATTATTATCAATAATAATTCATTATTATATTTATATGTAGTAGGAGTACTACTAGAAGCACTATAGTTAAGAATGCAATTATTAAACATTTTATTATTATACAAAATTTTATAAATAAAAGACTTTTATACATTATCAACGTTATTATTAAAGTTATAAAAGTTATAATATATTCCATAAAGAAAAAAAATATATTAATAATAATAATAAGAAGAAGAAGAGGAGGATGAATTATTATTATTATTATTATTATTATATGCTGTGCACCTTTCACATACAAGCAAAAACCTTGAGAATCAGTGCATCACCAAAAATGACGTGCAATTTTAAGTTGAATCTTGACGGTCTTGATTTGATTTTTTTAAGAACTTGACAGCTCTGCTCGGGTCAGTGTCTCATTTCAGCTCTCAGCTCTTTCAGAGCTCCTTCAAGATGCTGATCTGGAGACGTGAGCCTGACCTGCTGCAGGAGTTCATACCTCGGAGGAAACGAGATGTCCAGCTCATGCAGACGCTCCTTAAACACAGACAGCTCTCTGTCGAACTCCAAGAGCTGGAGACAAACACATAAACACAGAGTCAGTGCAGGTGTCATACATAAACAATCAGCTCATTAACATAAGACCGCCCACATTTACATATCAACACAGTGTCAGCAACTTCCTGCCCCGAGGAACACACTCATTCTCGCGCACACTCACACACACACTCACACACACACACACAGGTCTGCCAATCACAGCACAGGTCATTTGCGCGGAGAAATATTAAATGAAGCCAGAAAGCAGCAGCATCCGATCTCAGCAAGGAACTCTGTTATGAAGCTGAAGTTCTGTGTGTGTGTGTGTGTGTTTCATGCACACGTATGTCAGTTTCCGTGTGGTGTGGTGTGTGTGTGTTCATCAATCATTTCCCAGCTGTCTTCTCCGTCTGAGACTCTGAGACTCCACAGTCATTAATCAAATGCTGCAGAATAATTAGCCTGTGTGTGTACACATTAATTATGAGAAGATCATCAACAGGTGTACATGACACCTTCATCACTGCATGTGTGTGTGTGTGTGTGTGACAGACAGCTACCAGCAACGACTAATTAATAATCACACAAACACAGATACAAACACTCAGTTTATTAGTGCTCCATTAACACTTTTTAATTAATTAGGACTGATATTCAGTGTTTGTTGTGTATCAAACTGCCAACAGAACAAATTTAATGTGTCAAAACCTCCTGAAAGATACCGTATAACATGATTCATAAATACACTGAGTTAGTCAGTCGTTATTATGACTCGCTTTAACAGTCTCTGACATGTGCTTAGTTATAAAAAATATGTGTGTGTGTGTGTGTGTGTGTGAGAGAGAGAATGTGTGTGTGTGTGTGTGTGTGTGTGAGCAGCAGCGAGGTGTTCAGCAGTGTCTGTGGTTCAGGAGGGTATATGAGCAACATTCATCACTTTACACACACACACACACACACAGTTTCACATATAACACACACATACAAAGGGAATGTGTCTGTGTGTTATAGTGTGTGTGTGTGTGTGTTACAGTGCGTGTGTGTGTTGTGTGTGCACACTATAGTGTGTGTTTGTGAGCGAGAGTGTATGTGCGCGCACACACTATAGTATGTGTTGTAGTGTGTGTGCACGTGTGAGCGAGTGTGTGTTCACGCTGTAGTATGTGTGTGTTATAGTGTGCATGTGTGTACATGTGAGCCAGCGTGTGTTGTTGTAGTGTGTATGTGCATGCTATAGTATAAGTGTTATACTTTGTGTGTGTGTTGTAGTGCGTGTGTGTGTGCGCATGAGTGTGAGTGTGTTGTAGTGTGTGGGTGTGCATGAGTGTGAGTGTGTTGTAGTGTGTGGGTGCGCATGAGTGTGTTGTAGTGTGTGTGTGTGTATGTGTGTCTTGTAGTGCGTGTGTGTTGTAGTGTGTGTGTGTGCGTATGTGTGTGTTATAGTTTGTGTGTGTGTGTTGTAGTGTACTGGTTTGTGTGTGTGTGTGTGTGTGTGTGTGTGTTGCAGTGCGTGTGTTGTAGTGTGTGTGTGTTGTAGTGCTTGTGTGTGCGCGCATGAGTGTGAATGTGTGTGTGTGTGTGTGTTGTAGTGCGTGTGTGTGTGCATGAGTGTGAATGTGTGTGTGAGTGTTGAGTAATTCATTTAGCAGCTAGGGACCCGAGGGCTGAAATTTCACACTACATTTGATGCGGGTCAATTAATGCGAGTGATTTGCTGCTCTGGTGGGTCAGCAGTAAACCCGTCAGCGCCGGTGACCTTGAGCTGCATGTGTTTGTGAAGGAGACCAGAATAAATAAAACAAACAAACTCCTCCAAAACAGCAGCTCAGCCCAATAAACGCAGACCATCCTAAATCACCGAGTTTGGCCGATTGGCGTCTCCCGTCGTAATTGTGCATTGATTTATGTTCGCTCAGATAAGAGCTCTGACAACAGCTGATGCCATTAAAGGCCATCGATAATAGCCGGGTGAGAGGTGCTTTAATTCGAGCTTTACACCACTCACACTTCGCTTTCATCACAGCAGATGTATTTGAACACTATTTATGACAAATGCATTGTTTTGAGCGCAGCGTTCATCACATCATCAACGCTCAAAAACTACAGACAATCAAACATTACAGCAGCGTCTCTCAGATATACTAGATTATTACTAGCATTTTGGTGCTCAAACTTGTATCTGAGGATAAAAAAACAGATTGTGCATCTGTAACCGTTTTCATTAGTCATCATTAGTTAGTGTTGAGAAATATCAGAAGTGTATAAATCCAGACGAAACGAGCTAAACATTTTATGTTTTGTTCAATAATCAATATTAAACTGTTTTTAAAAGGAAAGAAAAACATTGTAACTAATCAATTTGACTGAATTTTAATGGTCTTCATTATTATAATGGTATTGATTTAGCTGTTGTCAAAACAGCATAATTATACAATAATTAAACTTAATGACCCTACACTCACACACACACACACTATACTTACAACGTCAACCAATACATTTTTAGTTTATATAATCTTTAGTGAAGCTTTATCTATCTGTACATATATATATATAAACAAACCTGACGTTACACGTGAAATTAGAACTCAAACTATAATAAAGTACAGATCAAAACACAGTTTTTTTTGTTTCTGCTGTGAATGAATCTGTATAACGTGAAGCATTATATCAGTACCCGCGTGTCATCAGAGCTGTAACTGTACTGATATACAGAAGATGTGTCCGGGCTGTGTTCAGATTCTCATGCGGGCGGCGTCTCCTCGAGTCTGCTTTGATTAGCGCCGCCTCGGAGGAACGACAGCTGAAATATGGCGCGTGCCGGATGAGAGTTGGCCGTTATTTATTTATTTATTTAGACTCTTAAAAACTGCAGTTTGAGCGATGTTGCGGCGTGTACGAGACCCGCATGACGAGCGCAGACGGAGAAGTTCATCACTCGCTCCGGATTCCGCTCGGATCCACCTGATAAAGTTTCAATAAAGAGACACGGAAGCAAAATCAATGAGAGTTAGTGGGGTGGAGGCGTCACACACTCACACACACACACATGCACGGGCCACGCGGAAAATTTAATCTTCCCAAATCCTCATCAGAGCGCTCCATCCTCTCCGTCTGACAGCCGCCCGGATAATTAATTATACAATTTCGATGGCTATATCGACTAAACAAACCTATTAATCATGGCAAAAGTCAATAGGCATGGACGTATTCAATCATGTCCTGACCAATGATTACTCCTTTCAAAATACAATAATTATTTTCGAGAGCTGCCTCGAATTAAATTTCTGTCAAGCCGGTACAACTCTAGTGGTTGATGAAGGATGCTGGGAGTCTCAGCGCAGGAGGGACATTCGTCGTTCTGGAGGCAGTTTGTTTTCCAGCGATCAGAAGACGGTGTGTTTAAGTAGAGCATGACCATCAGATTATCTCTCATGTGCCATCAGGACATCCATCACACACACACACACACACACACACTAACGATTTCAGCTCCTTCATGCTCCTGTTAATGATTCTCTTGGTAATTTTTGAGATAGAATAAATAGATGTTGGAAAACAATCCTCACTCCTCTCATGCTGTCAGATTACGAGTTCATTTCACATTAAATACCTTAACTGAAAAAAAGCAATGCATTTCATTTTTACTTAGTCTGGAACTGATCATAAAAAAAAAAGTTAATGATAGTAAAAAATACAAAAAATAAAAACTCACAAATGTATAAAATAAAAAGTAAATTTCAGCTAGGTGCCCAAGCAACTTCCCTTATTTTCAATCTTATTTAACATCATAACTAACATTATTTATATAATATAATATATAATTAATAAATCATATAATTATAACATAACTAATGAATTATAAAATATATAATTATATAATACATAAACAAACAATAAAAACAATATTGAATGACTAAAATAATTAAAAGGAAAATGTAAAATATAAAATAAAATGTAAAAAATATATTTCAGCTGTTTGCCAAGGCATTTACTTTAATCTGACAACTAAAACTGAAATAAAAGAAAATTAAGAAACTATATAAACACAGAAAAAATATTTAAATGAAAAAATACAAAAAAAGAAAAAATAAATATATATATATATTGAAAAACAAAAATAATATCTCACTAAAGCTAAAGTAAAGATCAAAGTTCAGACTGACTGCATCAGGGCATGAATTACTGGAATCTACAAATAACCGCTTCACACGAGAAACAAGGACTGTGGAAGTGTTGAAGTGGTTTGTGTGTCACATACACATCTGTAATAACACTCTTTACAATTCTGACATAAAATTAATGCACTTTAGGAGGCCAAACATTTCTTAAAAAAATGTAGCTTATTTGAAGTTGAGTGCAATGTTTTTAACAGACTTCATGCAGAAGATGTGTCTCCACTAGTGCATGTTTGCATTACTCAACAAACAAGGGTTCACGCTGAAAGTATGAAGATCGTTGCATTATTACAGTTTTAGCTTTGGTAGAAACAGAGTGCGCAGAACATCCAACACACACACACACACACACTCTGATCATAGGAAAACGATCAAAGTATTTTATAGTAAGTGTAGGAAGTGGAATGTGATTATTATTTGTGAGCACTGACATGAGGACGATCACACGGCTGAGGTCTGACCTCTCCATCAGAACCTGCTCTAACATCTGTATACACAATGACTTACAGTGTGCCGCTAATCGTCTTAATTCATAAAGTTCATGCCGCTCCGCAGCTGCTCTCCATCAAAGCGTCTCATTCAGAAGAAGAAGTCAAACATTCACACGGTTATGAGGCATTTAAACAGGAACCGCTCTCTTACCAGCGTTCCATTGTTTTCCCGGAAAACGTCCTGGTTAATGTAGTTAAATAACTTCTTCTCCATCTGAAGGACGACCTGTGAGAGGACAGAGAGCTTCAGTGAACACTCTTCAACAGCAGAAATCCAGAAACTGCAAGACATTGGCTCTGGTTGCAAAGTTTGGGTCAGTAAGATTACGGTTTTAAAGAAATTAACACTTTTATTCATCAAGGATGTTTTAATCTGTGACAGTAAATACATGTATCAAGATTTCTATTTCAAATAAACGCTTTTCTTCTGAACTTTCTATTCATCTGTAATCCACAAAAATATTGAGCAGCACAGCTGTGTTCAGCACTGATGATACTCAGAAATGTGTGTTGACACTGAAGACTGGAGGAATGATGCTGAACATCACAGAAATACACTTTCACACACATTCACAGAGGATGTTTTAGATTCTCATAATATCTCATAATTTTTCAATGAAGCCTGTGAGCAGAACAGAATTGTTTTCCTTAAAAAATATAATTATAATATATTATAATAAAACCCTTTGAGA
The DNA here is from genome assembly GCA_032361165.1 of Enteromius paludinosus. Taxonomy (NCBI): domain Eukaryota; kingdom Metazoa; phylum Chordata; class Actinopteri; order Cypriniformes; family Cyprinidae; genus Enteromius; species Enteromius paludinosus. The sequence continues at coordinate 22,532,530 of JAUMHQ010000070.1, forward strand.
TCAACACGAAATGATGGAGGAGCCTGTGATAAAGATCTTCAGCTGATGATCAAGAAATCATCAAGTCAAAAGTGTCTTCTGCTCACCCAGCCTGCATTTATTTGATTCAAAACACAGCAAACGAGAAATCGTTTTACTGTTTGAAATATCTGTTTTCTGTGGGAATATCTGTTAAACTAAAATTCATTTCCATGATCAAAGCTGAATTATTACTCTTCAGTGTCACGTGATTCAAAAACATGTGACTGGTAGTGTTATAAATGTGTGTGTGTGTTGATATAGATTGGCTGAACACGTATGTTCGGTGACTGAATGAAGCAGACCTGGCGGTCGTTGTCCGACTCTCTGAAGATGAGTTTGTCCACTTCATTGGAATCTGAGGATCTGACCGTCTGCATGCTGGCCGTCGAGCACAGACTCTGAGGAGAAGAAGAAGATGATTTAATATCAGCATCAACACAACAACACAGGAGCATCTCTCTTTATTCCTCTGCATGCCCTGAGCTTAAAGACTGTGTGCTCCGTTAAAGTCCCTTTTGTCCACTCTTTTAACAATCGGTTAAACATTCGGCCATCTGTGTTTGAGGACAGTTGAATGAGGTAATCCGGTTCCCAGCGCACACAGGCCAGCCCGAGGAGCCATTGAGATTCAAAGCACAGATTAGCTAATCAGGTCAAGCCAATAAAACCGGCAGGAAAACCCTTTGGAGGGAAATGTCAGAAAGCCGAGGAGCAGCGCGGCGGATCAGAACAAACAGCTTCGGCTTAAGCCGCTCTCTAAAGAGCCAACAAATCGCTCCATCTTTCAGTCATTTGCAGCGGCGGGAGCCACTAATGCGCTTTGCTCTCATTAAGCTGATTTTGTAATGAATAGCCCTGGAAAAACACCTGAAAAGGGCCAGAGACAGAGAGAGCGGCCGTCAGGAGGCACACATTTCATTGGCTGAAAGAACTTCTTAATGATGGAACCGTGGAAAGAGAAAGTCAAACGCTGCTGCTGGGATTGAAAGTCGGCCGAGCAGAAACTCAAGAAGAGCACAGCAGACTGATGAGAGAAATACATCTTACTGTAGAGCTCAGAAAACATGTTCAGAGATCTGAGAAACCCTGAGGCTTCAGATGAAAGAACCTGACCCTCTCAAGATTTCATATATGGCTACTTTACAAATAAGTAAAAAAGAAACTCGCACACACATGAATTACTGAATATTCTAAGTCATTAGACACAGAACGACCAGAAATTAGAAAATGAAAATATATTCATTCACAGAGAGGGTTTTGTTTACATATATATGCAAATGATTCATATACGACTATTGCTGAAATAAATAAATACATATTAAAAAAAAAATTAAAGTAAAAACTTTTATTTTACATGTATTGTTTTGTGCACGTAGTAAAGCAGAAGATGAGCTCTAAACATGTTAAAGCTTCACAACAGAAGCGAAAAACTCTTTACAAATCAACACTAGTGTTTCCGATCACATCAATACAGTAATCAGTCAAACACGGAGTGTGTGTGTGTGTCAGAGACGGACTGACAGTGAGGGATCAGATCCACCTCAGCTCTGATCAATCACAGTCACTGCTCCTGATCTCATCGTGTTCTGCTGCTGCTTATTAAAGCGCGTCATTAATTAAAGCCCGTGATCCTGATTACACACCAGGTGCATCAACACACACTCCCACTGACCTGAGCACATCCGCCTGTGATTGGACGCCACGGGTCACGTGACCAGAAGTGCCCATAAACACACTCTCACTGACCTCATCTCAAATCACATTAACATTCACTTCATACTCCAGGAGATAATAAACAGAGACCGAGTCTGAATCAGTGCAGGAATTCAGACCAAACAACATCACAAACAAAAAAACAACAACGTATAATAAAAAAAAAGAAATAAATAGTAAATTTATATATATATATTAATCATGATTAAATGCATCCAAAATAAAGTTTTTTGCACGCAATATATGTGTGTGTACTGTGCATTTTTATTATTTATATATAAATGCACACATAATATAAAATGTTATGTTTATATATTAAATATTGTGTATATGGTACACATTTAGTATAAAATGTGCTGTCACACAGTCAGAAAAATGTGGCACAAAAGTTACTACATTCTGCAACAAGCCCTGTGTGTTCAGGCCATTCCCATGATGCTCTGCTGGAGGCGATTAATCCGGTGTCCTGTGCTCGGGGTTCAGGAGACGTGCTTTAAACCGTGTTGATGAAGCCTTGAGCCTACAGCACTAAAACTTTCCCTGATCACTCAATCCTGACACTATTGATTTTTATCCCATAATTCTACAGCGCTGCCATCACAGCCCAGAAAATGAGCAACTGAGGACAGAGCTGGAGAAAACCCAGAAAATGAGAGAAAAAGGAAAAAAAAGTACATCATTGTGCTAACCATGGTTATCTTTCACAAAAAAAAACAGTGACAATTTTCTTGTGGACAGTTCACCCAAAAAAATCTAAATTCTGTCATCACTTACTCAACACAATGTTGTTACAAACTTACATTCTCCATCAAAATATCTTCTTTTTCAGACGGTACCCATTGACTTCCACAATAAGTAAAAAATACTATGGAAGTCAATGGCTACCGTCAGCTGTTTGGCTACCAACATTCTTCAAAACAATTTCCTTGCTGTTGATGAAAGCCACTGACTTCCATAAAAAAAATACACTATGCAACTCAATGGCTACCGTCAACTATCTGGTTGCCAACATTTTTCAAAAAACTGACGGTACCCATTGACTTACATAATATGTAAAAAAAATTATAATATTTTAAAGCCAAAGGCTACCATTAACTTTTTAGCTACTAACATTCTCCATAATATCTTCTTTTGTGTTCAACAGCTTGAGAGAGAGTGAATGATGACAGAATTTTAGTGTGTACTGCCCCTTTAAAACTGCTGTGCAGTAGGTGTGTTACCGTCAGCACCACTTGTGCTTGTTTTTACGAGATCACTTAACTTTAACACTCCCTAAAATCCCACACGCATCTTTCCCATCAGCCCCTGCAGTGGAGAAGCTCAATGTAGGGGGTCCGTGTGCTGAAAAGAGACGAGGGCAGATAAAGAGGTGTGGGAGAGAGAGGATAAAGCCGCCTATTTATCTTGGCCGTCTCAACATCTGGGAAATCTCTCTAAAACAATGGGCAGCAGGGCCAAGGGCCTCCAATACCGCCGGGCCCTGCCGGAGCGCGTTTGTTCTCCGCCGCAGATAATGGACGGGCCACAAATCATTGTGGGATGCGAGAGAGGTGCTCTGTGTGTGTGTGTGGTTGCCCCTCTGGTATTTAACCACTCAAATGGGCCATTCTCTAGAGCCCGGCAGGACAAATTGGACGGCCTGGAAGTCTTTGAGAGTCAGTGCAGCGCAAGGAGAATAGAACAGGCCTGAAACACAAGGAACAGGCCCATAAAAATTCATCACTTTGACCCCCGTGACCTTCTAGTGTAGGGGGCACACACACACACACACACACACACACAGAGAGAGAGAGAGAGAGAGAGAGAGAGAGCATCACACACAAAAATACTCATCAAGAATAGAATTTGTTGTGTGCTGCCTTCAAAACAAGATAAACTGACATGAAGTGTATGATTGAAACATTACACTAAACAAAGCATTACACTGAAAATGCAGTAATTCCTAAAACAATCACAAAGAAGCGAGAGTAACAGAGTAGACTAAGCCTTGCCTGATAGAGAGCTTGCAGAGCCTTCCAAACACCGACAGTGATGCTGGATCCATAAAGATCAGATCATTAATGTAATCATGAAAATAAAACTAATCAAAGATGAATAAGAATCTGAATAGAGGTCTCTCCCTTCCACACACACACACACACACACACACACACAATAGCTAAAGAAAAGGCTTTTTGACAGGATGGAGTGAGCAGATGCTTCATTGTGAGTGTGTGTTGTGTTAGTAATGTTTTTGTGTGTGTGTTCACTGGTCTAAGTGAGTTAAAGGATTCATTGTTTTACACACTCATCCACCTGTACACACACACACACAGACACACACACACACTCTCCTGCTGTTCATGCAGATCTGTGAAACCAGGCAGCACAGATGGTCAACAAACTGGTTAATGTCTGCTCAGATCTCAGCATCTCTCACACACACACACACACACACACACACACACACACACACACACACACACTCCGGACTGATTCTACATCATCAGAACACGAGTCCTTCTCACATCACTCCATTTACAGACAATATACAACTCTACAACTGATTGTTAGAAATGTAATCGTTTCAAATATTGTATCTAAACGTCTGAAGCAGAATTAAATTTAACTGCTTATTCATTTTTACAGATGATTTTCTTCTCTATCTTCTGTTCGGGGGGCAAATGAGAGAAAAAATATGCTTACATACAAAGAGAAATATTCCAGCACTTCCTGATTTTATTTTATTTTTTTACATT
>JAUMHQ010000070.1:22538740-22562479 GCA_032361165.1 Enteromius paludinosus
TATATTTATATAAATAATACAAATAAATAAATTAAATGACTGGATTTGATTTACAAACATAATGAAGTGATATTGTTATTATATATCTATTTGTTTTTCTTTTTATGTCTAGGAAATAAATTTGTAAAATCAAAATAACTATTTTTGTATTTTATTTTATTTTTTTCTCTCTGAAATAAAATTATATATTATATATATATATTTATAAAACTATTTAAAACAAAATAGATGCAATCTATTAAAATAACTTTTATTAAAAAATATATATTTTATTTTCATTTTTTATTTTAGTTCATGAAAGCAAAGGTTTTGACTCTGAATCAAATAAATACGATCTTTAAATCCTCCCTCCTCCTGTCTGATACGGTGTTGTTTGTGCTGGCAGGAGCTCTGAATGGACAGTAACTTAAACGTCTAGCAGCACACCTGCCTGATGAGTCAAATATTAATTTTTATACCTTAATGACAAATAAAAACTGTGTTCTCATGTGAATCGTGACGAGATTAAGCAGCGTTTGAGAGAAGATGGTTCAATTAAGCAGAGATTAGCTCTCCTCTAACGAGCGTCTCAGCAGAGTTCATTAACGACAATCAATGAAGTTCAACACGCAACAATTAACGAGACGCTGACCTCCACTGACACTCACACAGAATGAAGCAAACTAATACACAGCTGATTTATTGATGATTCCTGTGAGAAACACACCTGATGAAGAAGCAAGAGATTTAATAAAGTCAGAAGAGAACACTTCTAGCGTCATAACGAGGCTCTTAACGAATAAACCAACTGCATTCACTCATTCACTCAGTTTAACACATCAACACTTGAGCTGAAGAGTCTCATAGCACTGATCCGTGTGTGTGTGTGTGTGTGTGTTACAGTGTGAAAGGAGCCGCTACAATAGAGCCCAACACAATGGTGCTTCATTCACACTAACAGCCTTTAATTTATCTGCATCATTTCATTCAAAAGATCCGCCTCCTTCGACCCAGGAGAGGGTGGAGAGACATAGACACACACACAGAGAGAGAGAGAGAGGGAGAGAGTGAGAGGGAGACATAGACACACACACAGAGAGAGAGAGAGAGGGAGAGAGTGAGAGAGAGAGATATACACACACACAGAGAGAGAGAGAGTTTGGAGAAGATCTCAGTATAAAACATTTTACCCCCAAAAAATCAAAAGAAAAGAAACTAAAAATACGTTTTAATTTTATAACATATATTAAAACAGAAGCTAATTTTAGGACCAAAAAAGAAAAATCGAATTATATTTAGATTGTGATCTTTTTTATTATTATGTTATGTTTTACTTTTTGTTTTTATGCAGGTCTCTTTTTCTTCTATTTTTTATTACACGTATGTGTAATGTTTCATTATTAATGTTATTCATTCTTGATTATGTTTCATTAAATCTGATTTTTTTTTCACTTTTAAAACTATTTTATTTTAGATTTATTTTATTTTATTTATTGTGCACCGGCAGGATGTGATGGTTTTATGCTTGCTACATTAGTCAATACGTAAGAATTATATTATCTGAGCATTATTTCAGTATCACTGAGATACTTCTATAGTTTTCATTAATACTTTCAATCCGCTTTCCTTTCAGTGTCATTTTACATCTCATAATGTACATTTCCTGCATTACAGTACACAGAGTTTGGGTGTAAAATGTGTTCAATCTTCATGAAAAAGTGTTTTATTGATACAGAGTGTGATTTCTGTTGACTGTGGAGTGAAAGGTGATGGGCCGTTAGATTGAGACAGCGCTGATGTTTTCTGGGTGGGCTTTGTCGCCCGGTTCTGAGCGATTTCTCATGGCCGTCCCTCGAGCTGTGACCCCGGCGCAGGCCCTTTATGAGGCTGACAGGCCAAAGCTGAGAAACATGCTGTCGCTCTGATAGCATGAAATCAGGAACAAAAGCCCCCCGCCAAGAGAACAAGCTTCTGCTCCTCCACACCATCATCTCAACCCCACCCTCCAGAAATCAGTCTCACTACACACCACCTCAGATTTATTCCCTTGCTTAAAATTTAAAAGTGTTGTTTATTTTATTTTGGTTACTTTTTAATATTTATTTCTTATACTGATTCGGTTCTTTTTATCGTTTGACTATTTAATTATTTTATGTCATTTTATTTTGTACAGGAAGCTTTTCAGAAATCTGAGGGTTGTATGCTTGTTATAAAATATACATGAATTAAGAAAAAATATATATTATTTGAACCATAAATAGCATTATTTTTATTGAGTCTGCATATATATTTTTAATCTGTTTTTATATTTAGTATTCCTAATTTAGTTAAATTCAATTTAATAAAAATAATATTTTGATTGAATTGAATTAATTATTTAATTATTACCATTATTATTATTATTATCTTATTTGTTTATTTATTTTGTTTTGGGTAACAAATCCTTTTCATTTGAGTTTCAGTTTTAGTGAACTATAATAAGGATTTAAATACTATAAAAATGTCTATATGCTCCAGACATCTGTCTAGTAGGTTTAAGTACTGCAGGCCAAAAACTAAAACCCAGCATAGACGGATGTGTTTCTGGATCTTTCAGTGGATGAGAACACACGCAGATGCTGGAGCAGGCTCTGGTTCATCCTGTGCTCAAACAAAAGCCGATACAGCAGATAAATCACAGGAGGAGTTCAAGACGAGAGGCCATGAATCCTCAATGTGCCACTTAATGGCTCTCTTAAATATGACGGCGAGCGGCGGGACGGCCGTGTTTAATGTCAGTCAGTGAGAGGAGCCCAAATGCCAGAGCCAGCTCGCAACGGACAATCCCACAGGATCAGACCTCCAGATTAATGTGTGAGGAAAACCTGCCATAAAGCTCCACGTCGCAAGAGTATAAAACACCTGCAAACTAATAACACAGCTAAAGATAATCAAGCACAGAACAGCTCAAATATATAATGGAGACAAAACACATAGAAGAGCAAATGAAAAAAACAAGTAAGATAAATACAATAAAACAATTTAATAAAAATAATACAATTATAAAATAAAAAGAAAATCTAATTTAATAAAACACAATAGATCATACAAAATAAATATATAAAACAATTTAGTAAGTAAATAAAATATTCTTTTTTTATTTTATTTTTTTACAAATATATGGAAATAATATAATTATACATTTTTATGATACAGAAAAGAAACCAAATTATTTAAGATAAATATAAACATAAAATTAAAATAATAGCATAAAACATATGATAAAAGGTAAAACAATTTTTTAAGCACAAACCCAAATATACATAACAACTTAAAATTGCTAACATAACATAAAAAATTAGAATAAAATAAATACAGAATAAAAACAATATAAAAGTAAAATAATAAACGAATATAAAACAAAAATAAATTTTAAAGGACAAAATAAAGCAAATGTTGGTGCTTTAAAAGAGTAAATGTGGAGTAATGAAGTGGTTTGCGCTGCTGAATGTTTGTTGATCAGGAAGCTCTGATGGCGTCAGGCTCTCAGTGCCAGGCGAAGCCCTCGCGACACGCACGGAGCGCGCTCAAACGGCCTGTTGTTAATGAGGCTGTGAGGAACAGCCTGGGGCTGTTCTTCATTCTCTCTGTTTTAATTAGGCTCTGATTAAAGGCACGTCGCTCGGCCGTGATGTGTGACGCTCTTTGTTAGCGCTGTTAAAAACACGCGGAGGGACGGAGATCAGAGATCATGTGGGTTTATCTGGAGCGAGCGCTGAACGATGAGCAGCATTGTGCTGAGAACCAACACATCATTACGCAACTCTTCCTCATCAACTACAGCACGAGCCAGCACCCAAAACCAGGAGAAATCCAGAGCAGAAGACCAGTCCAAGAAACACTCACAATCACATCATTTCTCCTTCCACCAATCTATTTATTCATCTGTCCATACACTATCCATATATCCATCCATCTATTCATCCACCTCTTTCCATCCATCCATCCTGCCTCCCACCTTTTTATCCATCCATCCATCAGTCTATTCATCCATCCATTCATCCACCTATCTTTACATCCATTTATCCATCAATATATCCATATTTCCATCTATCCATCTGCAGTTCCATCCATCTATCAATCTACCTATTTATTCATCCATCCATCCATCCATCCAGTCATCCACCTATCTTTCCATCCATCCACCCACATCAGTGTTTGGGATATTCTCTGCTTTATAGTATATTATTTTCATTAGTTTATTTTGTTTACATCTTTCGCTCATTTGGCTACATTTCATTACAAGAGCCGGCGAGTGAGTGTATCGCCTGACGCTGTTGGATGGAGATCAGATGTGTGTAAACACGCAGATGTGTTTGCCTGTGTGTGAAGATACACTTGTGCGTGTGTGTATTTTCATGGTTGGTTGGACAGCGGCCGTCAGGGTCTCTCTATCTGTCCCATGAAACGCAGGACCACTGACTAATGGATGGATGTGTCCCAAAATTAATTAGCCTGACTAATGTAGTGTGTACTTAATGCCACTGTCGCCTTTGATTTATGACGGGCCAAATGCACAAACACTGTATGAAATGGAGCTTTATTGTGTAAGAATGAATTAACACATACACACACAGACGGCTGTGAGGTCTCTATCCACCACAGATTCTGCCATGTGTGCATGTACACAAGCGCATATGGACAAACACGCAAGCCAGCGAGTGCGCGCACACACACACACACACACTCCACAATACACAGATAAAAGATGTAAAGAATGGTCTTCATCATGTTTACTTAAATAGAACAGAACAGACCATAAGCTTTACATAGCAAATAACAACAACGTAACAAAAAGAAACGTATAATGTGACAACATGACAAAATTTAACGTAACAAAGCACAAAAGAACACAACATAATCTTTACAGATCACATCATACTGTAACATAATACAGAAACAATATAACAACGTAATGTAACATAACGTTACAAAACGTAACATAAAATAAAAATGTAACAACCTAACATAAAACAAAACACATTAATAACAATTTTTTTATTTATAATTTAATTAATAACACAAAAATTAAACAAAATGTAACAATACAGGATACCAAGACAATGTAACATTAAACTACTACAAACCATCACATAATATAACAGAAAAGTGTGCGTACACAACATTATGTTTTTCTCTACTTCTGTGCAAAAACAAACACTGACACTGGTGTGAGGCCATCAATTAGAGAGCTCTTTAAATGTTGAAAAATGAAAGTTTTATGAGCCTCTGACTGCTCATTAATGAGCGGTTTACATCAGTCCTGTACAGCGAGGCCCCACCTTTAATTTCATGCTGCCCGGCCCTCAGATAGACAGAGGACAAAAGAAGGAGAGATTGATGTTTACATGAACCGCAGATAGAGGGCGCCGGAGCCTCCGTCCACCAGCCAATACACTCCAATTAAACGCAGCACAAGTTATGTCACGAGCTCAGTAGATCAAGTCAGTAATTAACCCGCCTGTCGGCCCCTATCAATCCTGAGATTGGAACGGCCGCCATTTTCCACACAAATTAAATTTACATTCTATTAGGTTTAATTAGGAGGGATTTTAAATATACTGGAGTCCAGGCACACGGCCGCGCTGCTGTCACTACACAAACTGATTCACTACCGACAGACCCCTGAGGAACAGATTTCATCATATCCTCATACGTGCGTTTGCTCTGATTACTTCAACAAGAGACATTAAAACAGAATCCTGACGCTCTGTAACAATTCAGCCTCAGCAAAAGAACAGACACGGCAAAAATACAAACAAAACACACCATACTTTTAGTTTAGGATGAGTAAAATTGTATATTTAATGCAAGTATTTCAAGTACTTCAAGATGTCTTAAATGATGCTAGCAAACTGTAAATAAATATATAGATAAACTACAAATGTATGAATTACAAATACAGTGTATATTTATACTAGTTTATATTTAAAGATAAGTCTAACTTTATATTGATTTATACATTTAAAAAAATACTTAAAGATTCTATAGAATTAAATATTGTAAGTATAAAATAATTTAATGGGAAAAATATGAATTCTGTGGCAGGAACGAATCTCGGCAACACAGCAGTGGCACCTGAAGCTTGTTGCCGTGGGCCAATCGGTCATGGCCAAAGGGATATAAAAAGGCCAGCCATAAGATGAGCTATGACTCCACTACTGTGCATCTCTGACTTACCTTTTCATTCTGCCTCACACACGAGTCGACGTGACCAATTGGCCCAGGAGAGCACGGAAGCACTGGAGCACAGATCACCGACCCCGAGAGAAGAGTTTGTGCACCATATTGCACAGCCCCACAGCATCATCACCACACTTGTTTGAGTTTGTTCACTTCTGCCAATAAATCCACCCTTCGGGGATTCACAAGCTCTCTTGCCCTGTCGTGTTGTTCTTTGCCAATCTACATTGATGGAGAATGCGGGTAGTCTTAACCTGGCATAAGAACACCAATAGACAAGAGACATCACAGTTTGTTTATCCCTTCACTCGTCCCCGACACTCGCTTCCCCAGGAAACATGGAGGAACTGCCGTGTCAGTGTCTACCAGCACCAGTGTTTTGAGTGGCTCGCCGAACGACAAGAGCAACTGGAAGATCATATTAATGAGCTCCGCTTCTGCGCCACTCAGACCACCCTGCTAGTGGGACGTGACTGGCCGGGGTTCGAAGGCCTCCTGGTCCATGCCACTCGGCCCACTAAGCCGCGCCTCCGTCAACCAGCTCAGCTGTCACTGGGAACAGAGTCCAGAGCAGCCCTCCTTATATCAGACAGTGGGAGAGATGGTGAGTCCCCCTCTCGTAATACTAATTCTTTCTTTGATATCCTCCAGCAGGTCACGGGAGGGGAATCTTTTGGAAAAGCATGAGGATGAATGCCTAAAGCACTGCTGGGAGGACAGGAAATGAAAGCGGCCCATTACCATCTCCCACATTTCATCATCCAGAATGGCCTGTTGTACTGCATTGCCTAGCGAAGGGGGGAGGATAAACAACAACTTGTGGTTCTGAAATGCAAGATGGAGACGGTGCTGGAGTTGGAACACTCCCATCCGCTGGTAGGTCATTTAGGAGCCCTAAACACTATCCGATTCCACTGACCCGGTCTAGATGCTGAAGTCAAACGGTTCTGCCAGGCCTGCCAGCAACATCGCCCAGGAAACCTCCTCCAGCACCGCTAATATTCTTCTCATCACCGGGGTACCCTTTAAGTGAATCGGGATGGATATTGTGGGGCCGCTGCCAAAGTCCAGCCGGGGGCACGAGCACATCCTGGTAATCGTCGATTATGCCACACAATATCCGAAAGCCATACCCCTGTGGAAGGCCACCTACAAGGCCATATCGAAAGAGCTATTCCTTCTGTCTAGTTGAGTGGGCCTTCTGACAGAAATTCTGACCGACCAGAGAACGCCGTTCATGTCCCGGACCTCCGTATACCACCCCCAGACAGACGGACTCAAGGAATGTTTTACTCAAATGTTAAAACACATGTTCCGGAGGGTGGCGTCCAAAGACAAAAAGGACTGGGAACATCTCCTTCCTTATGTCCTTTTTGGGATCCGTGAAGTGCCCCAAGTGTCAACCGGTTTCACTCTTTTTGAGCTGTTGTTCGGACGCCAGTCCAGGGCCTCCTAGATTTGGCCATGGGAGCCTAGGAGCAGCAGGCGGCAGCCCATTGAATGGTGAAAGAACACGTATGGGAGATGAGGAGCAAGATAGACCATGTCATGCTATTAGTTAAGGAACATCTTGCCAAAGCCCAGCAGGTCCAGCAACGAACGTACAACAGGGCGGGAGTTCCAACTGGGAGATAAGGTAATGGTCCAGGTCCCCACCCAAGCTCTCCGCGACCCTGCAGTTGTGGACACCAATTCCCACCTGTCCACTACCCAAAAGAAGGAGCTGAGGACCATGGAGCAAGACGGACCATGAACCTGAAAGTGAGGAAGCGGGGGTTGATCACAACCTAACCATGGCAAGTGAAGCCCAGAGGTTTGGAAAATTGCTCTTTCTGTGAATGGGTGGGTACCAGTCGGTAGCGGGGAAAGGAAGCTCTCTGCCCTCTCCCGAGGCTGGGGGCACAGATGTTAATCTCTGGGCAGCCCATCTCAGGCCCGCTTCGCTGTCTTCCTCTTCAGCAGAGGTAGACGAAAGCCCCTCCTCTGATGCAGCAAGAGACATCTCATCCTCTTCCGGAGCACCAAAGGAGATGCTGGGTTCGCCGCAGGACGAACTGGCGTCATCATTCGCTAACACCACAGGGGTCTTGCAGAAAGGGATCAGGAGTCTGTGGGGGTTTACCCGGCAGGTTGTTTCTGATCGTCACTCTGAGATCTGCCAAGTCACTAGCAAATGCAACCGAGGAGCCTTTACGGCTCGCATAACCGGAAGCTAGCCTTCTAATAAAAGAAAGCCATGATCTAAGCAAAGCCATGGACATGCCCTCACAGTGAGCACATGAACCATTTGTGAAAGCTGTCTCAGCAGGAATGAGGCCCAGACAAGTGAGACAGCGATTGTGGCCGTCGTCAGAAGTGAGAAAACTTCCGCATCCAGAAGCACACAGTCGAACCACAGAAATTTGTCTTTTGGTTGACTGGGACTGCCAAGGGGAGGACCGCCACACACGATGTGCTCCAGTGCAGTCTGCTCTCCTTTCAGCAGGTATTTTCTTCTCATTTCTTCTCCACGAGTGAATCGGCTCCAAAGCAAAAAGCTAATAGTGGTTTGCGCGCTGCCATCTTATATACCTGTATGTTCGGGGGAGTGGCTTCGCATTCAAAACACACTGGCCAATTCCAATTAGCGTTTTCTCCAAAAGTCAGAGTCGATTGGTCTCCCAGGCAGGACCCCATGACGTCAGTTAATGATGTAATGTCATAGTAAAAAGTATTTACAGTATCATTAAACATAAACGTCTTTATTATTATATAGTATAAATATAAACAATTTTTAAGGATAATACTTAAAATATAATATATAATTCAAGTATAAAGTTGTATTAGTTTATATTTAAAGACAATGTAACTATATATTGATTCGTAAATTTTCAAATAAAAAAACCTAAAGATAAGTATGACAACTTTTTATGGAAACGGTATGCATAAATATATACTTAAGTATTTATAGTATCTGTAAGTATATATGTCTTAACGAAATGTATAAATATTTTAAGCATATACTATAATAGTGTACTTAGCATCTTAAAGCATATATTTTTACTAGTATGTAGTCAAAGAAACTGTAACTATATATTGATAATTAAAGACATTCAGACTATACACAGACAATATAAAATAGCTTCATAAAAGAGTATAAATATAAATCTAGCATGTTATCTTCTTGTAAGGATATTTAGATATTTGCAGTAAGCAGGATCATTAGCGAGCGCTTCATCAGATGCACGTGTGAATAAACTGGTGTGAATTTGTGTGAGCTAGTGTAAATCAATCTCTAGTTAAACTGCAGGAAAAAAAAAAAATCAATACAGCGGCGCAATCAGAGTCCAGCTCGGACCCAACACTAATTGTGTGCCTGACGTTAATTGACATTAAAGTGTTGAACTAGTTCCTCACTGCCAGACCAACACACACACTCACATGGCTATCTTGTTAATGCTCTTTACACCATCATTGCTACACAAGTACATACACACACACATACACACACACACATCACAAATCTCTAAATCAGACGTCTATATGAGCGGAGGATCTATTTTAACGAGCTCAGGCTGGTGATGACATCAGAGCGACGGCTGCATGTGAGAAATAGGTGAAACAACCCACATAAACCAGCTTTACTAGTCCAGAGTATATGTGTGTGTGTGTGTTAGAGGTCACACACACACACACACACACACACGTCAGCATCTCAATGATCCTCCTGCAGGTAATGAATTGTACTTTAGTGTTTCCGTCACGAGCAGCATATAAAGCCAGATTGTAAGTGACCCGGGAAAGGCTTTCAGAACTAAACAAACTATTATTTACATGCAGCTCAAAGTGCATTTTACTGATGAAAACTTTATTAAAGTAAAACACTAGATCCAGCAGATAAGAAGTCAGTAGACATCAGTGTTAAACTAATAAAGTGTGTGTATTAAAGAAAAGGGTGCATTTATTTGATCCAAAATACAGTAAAAAATGTTAATGTTTGATTTTTGCGAGACAGCGCATTACCTAAAACACAATCACGCGCTCGATCTCATTAAAGTGCAGAGAAATACTTTATATCACAGATCTAAAGATGGAAAGTTCCTTTCCTGTTCAGATCCAGCTTGTCATTTCATTTTCATTGATACAGTGTAACAAATCAAAATGTGCCTTCTATAAAATACGACACATTGACTTGTATCTGCATCAAATAAAAAAGTTGTGACTTGTTTATGACAACTAATAAAAACCATTAACCCGATGGATGAATGCATGGAGAAAACAACAGAACAAAGGACTGTGGGTAATATCAGCTACAAATACGCACTAATCAAACTAAATTAATTGTCTGAATAAATCCGTCACGCATCATTACAGCTCAAGGAGCAATTCAACAACGCCTCCTTCCTGCCACACACAGGACCTGATTGAGAACAATAAGCCGTGGATCTGCTGAGCTGGTTTACGGCCCTCACATATACGACTCATTGGGGTCCTCAGGGGCCCAGCTGTGTTTGCTGAGCGGCCCTCCAGCAGCATTGTTATGTGAGGAGGCTTTTCTCACACTCATTGTGTGCTAATGATGCCTTTAAACACAAGCGGGGCCCTTCACAGAAACACATGACGCTATAAAAGCTGAGAGTTTTCCTGCATCTCAATTCTGTTCGTTTGCATCTTAAGAGCAGTTCATGCATCTGAGCAAATGATGAGTAAAGATGATGTTAAACACGCTTTTGTTTCATATTTCATCTGGTTCATTCATCACTCTGGAAATGGAAGGTCAAGCTCAATGCATTGTGGGATACAGCGTTTAGTGAATGTTGCTGAGAATCAGTGCTGATATACTGTTACACTTCTGTTCAAATGTTGAATTAGATTGAGTTTTTACATTGTGTGGTTTCACGTTAGTATTTCTCTCTCTTTTTTCACTACAGTTTCACATGAATTGTTAAGTTTTAGTGTAAAATTTTGTAAGTTTTTTAGTTTTGGCATTTTTATTTTATTTCTTTATTTTTGTTAAGCTAACCAAAACTAAGACATGTTGCCTTAACTAACTGAAATAAAACTTTTTTCCAAGTAATGTTTATTTTGAATAAATAAATACAATTGTACTTAAATGTAGTATTTTTAAATAATTAGATATATGATTACATTTGTAAAATATTTGTTTTTAAAAATATATAATTACATCTATATATATATATATATATATGTCTAAACAACAAATATTTAAATGTTTGGATATGTATTATGTAATAAATCTTTTTAACAAAATTAAATATATCATTTATTTACATATTTTTCCTTTTTAATATCTAAATTAATCATTATTATTTACTACATACTGTCTTAAAAATAAATGTTGGGATTTATATTATATTTATAATTAATTTTTAATGAATTATGTGTGTATGTATAGATACAGATATGACAAATATTTAATGTTTATAATGGAATATACTTTTAATACAATAGTATTAGTATTTCAAAATATTAATTAAATACTTGATACTTTTTTTTAATTTAATATATTCATTATGTTGTATTTACTGTATATTGTATGTGAAATACATTGTGGGAGACGTTATAATTTACTGTAAGGCACTGGAGCAGTGTGTTTTATCACACAAGTATTCTGTGCATGAACACTTCAGAGACAGTATTGTGAACGGGGTCAGACTGTGAGTGTTTGTGTGAGACTCTGAGAGTATGCGACTAACCTCAATGACCTGCTTGGAGTCCAACCTGAAGTTGAAGTCGCCGAAGATGAAGTAGGGCAGCCGCTCGAAGCGCTGATCCGTGATCCTGTGGAGAGATTGAGACACACTCGGTCACTGATCGTCAGTGCAGGAGCCCCACCTAGTGGATGAGTGAGCGGAGGATGATTGACAGCTGACCGCTGATGTCACTCATACACCGGTGAGGATCTGATCTACTCAGCAGAGTTCATGATTATTAATTAAGTGCAGAGCTCCAGATTCATGCACCTGCAGGTCTCAGCAACGTCTTATAAAACGCACCCTAAACGAGGGATAATTAACTCCCACAGCAAATAATTTACTTGAGCAAGTGATGAAGAATTAGGCTGAGCCGGACGAGTGTGTGTGTGTGTGTGTGTGTGTGTGAATTAATGGAAGGAGGATGCTAGCCCGGCTAATCGTTGGAATAAATCTCAGCTCACTCCCAACACCTAATAACAATGTATTTATAGCCCTGTAAAAGAGAAGCCTCTCCGTACTCATAAAACACACACTTTTACATCTCTGACGCTTCACTGGCACTCAAACTCCAGATCGACTTCACATGAGCTCTAACACACAGATGATGGGATCTGACAGACATGATCAATGTACCTCACATCTTCAACTCAATAAGACCTATATATATATATATATATATATAAATCATAAAAACAATAACTACATTTTCCTATTTTTTTTTTAAATGTAGCATTCCAAGTAATATCAAACAATCTGCCGTTGGGCTGTTTTTAGAGTGAAACACTGGTTTGATCATTGTGACCTCCTCAGATGATGCAGAAACCTGACAAGTACGGATGTGATTACACACTCCCAAATATCACAAAGGTTTTAACGCTTTCATAAGGTGGTTTTCCAGCTAATTTGAAAAAGGAATAATTTGCAAAACTACATTGGAAATATATATTTATTTAATTTTTGCATTTACAGGTCACATGGTGTATGGAAAAAATCCTATGATCATTATGATGTTTATTTCAGCTACATGAGGCTCGTTTCTGAAGTGTCCCTCCGTGCTGCTTCTGTAAAGATACACACATACTCCTCAGTTGAATAAATGTATCCAAAATCCTTTGCCATGACTCATCAGAAGCTTACATTTCAGTCACACTGCATTGGTTAATGGAAACGCTGTCCTTTATAAAATATCAGCCAAGTTTTGTGTAAATCTGTAATGGAAACACAGCTATTGTAATCAGCTGCTTTAGCAAGGTTCCATGAAGACGTTTCAGCTTTTATTTTTATTTTACGCCCCAAAGAAGATATCACAGCTTTTAGTCAGCTTTGACGAAACTCCTCTCAGCTAGAGCGTCCTTTCAAAGTCAAAGGAGCCTTGTCACCTGACCGGAATACAGTGTCCTGATTCGCTAAAAACGATTATTTGCCTTCTGTTCAGAAAATCAGCATTCCTGGAAGGTCTTCAGTAGCCAGGTTTCCATCCAAGGGGGTTTTGTGGAAAAAAATTTAGAGCTTCAAAATTTTTACAATATAGCTGATGGAAATTATCGACAGAATTGTGTAAATGGCGACACAGTAATTTTTTAACGTTTAACTTTAGCGGATAAATTCTATATCGATACTTCAAATGGAATAAAAAAAATATATTTAAAAAAAAAAAAGATACAAAAATTGTAAAGAAAATGGGCTTTAAGGCAAATAAATGCAGTGTCACATGACAGAATTATCCTATCGGCTGCGTCCGTGTTCGTGCTGTTGCTCGCGTCAAAGCACAACAGCCTAGTTCAAAAGTGCATTGAATCATAATATTATTGCATATAAACTTTTAAATATGGTAAAAAGATGAATTACCTCTGAAACATAAATCTTAATTTTATGTAAATATCTTTTTAATACTCTGAAAGTTACATTTATTAGGCCCATTTTGTTCAGGATATAGTTGTAGAGTTGGTAGTTTAATGCGTTACTGCGCGCGGCGCCGGCGGGATCGCTTGGTTTTTTCCCCTCACTAAAGTGGAAACAGCTTGCTATACTCGTTCAGCTATAAGACAGAATTCAAAACTATTCTAAATATTTATTTTATTTGTGTACATTCACAATAAAAACGGTTGTGCTTCTGTAAATAATTGGATGTCGCTTCAAGAGCGCATCACAGGAACGAACTGAATTCAGTATATAGGCTGCTACGTTTGTTTCCTTTTGTTTTGTTAATTTATTATTTATTTACAAAAAATAAATATTTGGCGTATGGACCTTTTTTTCTTTCATAGCTGATGTTTGTCGCTGTTCGCACAAGCTCTGCGCGTGATGTGATGTTTATGCTGCTTTTTGAACTACTGTAATAAAATTAAGCTATTTTTAATGGGTCACAAGCACGTATCAATTCAAATATAATTCCATTGTAATTTAGCATAATCTTGTCAGTTAATAGCTAATGGCTAAGCGGGAAAATTACCTCTCCCTGTCAAGAGAAGGCCAACAACAGCCAATCAACAGCCAGTCAGACAACAAGCAGCCAATCAATACAGGGTTTGGCCATCAGCCAATAGCATTTGTAAACACAACAAGCGTATGTTTGGGCCCGCCCCCTGACTGTCAAAACTTCCTGTGTGTGTTTGAATCTGTGTGTAGATTTTTTTTTACATATTTAACATCAATTTTCATCATCAGACACTAAAATTTTTAAAAATAATAATAAACAAACTTATTTAAAATGACCGAAGAGGACCACAGGGTTAAAAAATAAGAGCTGAGAGAGAGCAATGTGTATATAGTGAGTGTGAAATGGGAGAGTTTAGAGCATTTTTCTCTCTGTGTGTTTCTGTGTGTGCGCGGGTGAGTGAGCACCTCTCTCTCTCACTGTGTGTGTGTGTGGGCAAGCGAGCTTCTCTCTCTCTCTAGCAGCTTTATCTCAGTAACAGGCGTGTCTAATGCGATGGCCGCCGGGTTTTGTCCTCAGACTCGAGTCATGAGCGGCAGGTCAGAAGGTAACGCTCTGTTTACACGTTCGTTTCCTAAAGCCCGCCGCGCCGGGCCCTGACTTTTAGCCCAGCCCCTGGGGGCCCCAGAGTCACGCATTAGACACAGAGCCGTGGCCGTCAATGGGATGTCAGGTGGGGGGTCCAAGAGACCTTCACACTCACTGTAACTGAGACACACACACACACACCACCTACAGGTACTCTGACACACTTTAATGAGTCTAAACCACCTGGCAACAACCCAGCAACTATCACTTTAAACTTTACACACAAATCCACTACAATTTTTTTCTATGTAATATTAATTAATATTTATATAATTTCTATTAATATGAAATGTATTATTTATTTAAATTACATGTTTAATTCAGTAAAACCAAAAGAAATGACCACAAATAATATATATTGGGTCCGTTTTAAAAATATTTATTATATATGTATTTATAATTAATTATAATATTTCTCTAAATGTAAATAATTTGAAAGTTTATAGTAATATTTCTATAATTGTACATAAATAATGAAAACAAATCTACTAATTAGATATATTTTATGACTGTAGGAAAATGTATTTAAATGTTGAATACAGTATTCCCACACTTCACTTGGTAATTATGTTTTTTTATATTTTTCCCTTTACTGAATTTTTTTAAAATATAATATTAAAATGATTCTTCTTATTATTAAATGTAATCTCTATTAATGCGCATGTTGTGTGTGTGTGTGTGTGTGTGAAGCGGCTCAGTGCTGTGGAGACACCAGTGAGGACGGCACTAATGCAGCTTTTGTCCCGCTCCGGAGGAGAATCAGGGAGAATGTTAGTATTCCGGGGAATGTGCTCAGAGGACCACCGGAGGTTTCGGGAATGACCTCTGACCTTCAGAAGTGACCACCCTCCGAATGCTGGCCGTTCACCACATTCCCTCGGAGCTGTCAGGTGTGTGTGGGTGTTTATTGACTAATTTGATATTACAAATGTCTGTTAAATAATATAAACAAATAGTATTAATAATAATAATAATTAGTTCAAATGTACTATTTGTATAAATGTTTTTATATATGATATAATTGATTATTTTAGATATAATAACAAATTAACTTTAGAACTTTTAATAAAAAATAAAATAACTAAATTTAAATTTATTATTAAATTTAATAAATATTAAACAAATAGTGTATATATAATAATAATAATAATAATAATAATAATAATAATAATAAAAGATAAAGACAGCAATTTCAATTAAGTATTAAGAGATGTTCTGGATGGTTGCTAAGGTGTTGCTAGGGTGTTGTGTGTAGATTTGTAGCTGTGTCGAGGCTCCAGCTCCCTCAAGTCTCTGTGATCTTCCGGTCTCTATGTATTAATTATTTGATTCAGTGATGTGTTACGTTACATTTACACCATTGTACTATATTTAAATGGTTTATTTTACATATATTCATATATATATATATTTGTATTATTTGAATTTAGCAAGTTCATTGCGTGCTCTTGTAATTTCTATCATTCTTGTGTTTAACACATGTCTACATGGCTTTTAACTTTCAGTTTTTAGTTTAAACGAAAACTGATGATTTTTCAGAGTTGTATAAAACAAAGACGACTGAAACTACTTTTACAAGAAAGTCTTTCTACTTCAGAATTCAGTCTTACTTTCCTTTTCTTTGTACCTGCTGGTGAAAGTTACTAGCAATTTCAGAGTGAGTTTCTACACCAATTCATGTTTAACACTTTTATTTTAAGTAATGATATTTTTTCGGGTTTAGTCTTAGGTAAGTAATAATCAGCCTGGTTTGATGTGTTGTGGTTATGATGCACATGTTTCTGGCCTCAGACAGCGCGTCACTGAGACTGAATGAGTGTGTGTGTGTGTGTTTGTGTGTGTGTTAGAGGCTGTAAAGCGCAGGGTGTAGGGTGTGAAGGGGCCTGGCTGACTGATTAACCTTTGACCTCTGGGCCTCCCAGGGTGAGAAGGCAGCTAACAAAGTCAATGCTGATCGACACTAATACTACCATTCAGCAGCGGCGCACTAACACTCATCAGCAGCCCAGAGACAGACACAAAAACACTCCGATCACTCCCACACACCCCTGCGCAGGTCTCACACACCCCAACACTGACTCCAAACACAAACTAAACCACATTCATGATGCCATTTAAATAAGCGATGCCAAGGTCACCTACTGATAAAACATTTTCATTTTTGGGAGTTTTCAGACCCCCTTTCACTCTTTGGAATATTGCAGCCAGTTGCTAAAACCATTTAATTTCACGTTTGAGATGTTTAGATGACTCAATTTACTTGAGTAACTCTTACTTGCTTCTTTAAAGGCACTCGGTTTGCATGCTTTCAGCGAGTAAATTAGACTGATGTTTAAGTCAATACAACTAAGAAATCCCCAGCTGCAGGAACTGTTCCGTGAGTTAGCAGAGCTCGTGTGTAAGTTTACAACACTAATTAAACTAATTTAGTTGGTTTTTTCGAGGCAATCGGTTTGCATGCTTTTTTTATGTTTTTTTTTAAAGTAAGGTTAACTAATTCGATTTGACAGAGTATATATCTGTCATTTAAACTCAGTCGAGCTAGCAATGTTTAGCCTCATGATGTGCTGTTTCACAGAAGGGGAAAAACAGGAGCTGGAACTTTGCGTTTAGTATTTCTTCTTTAAGAAACATTCCACTTATTGACACGTTTAGCTCTCTCTCTCTCTCTCTCTCTCTCTCTCTCTCTCTCTCTCTTTCCCTTTCAGTCTGTTGTTCTGGGAAAAGCCAAAAGGGAAACATTTATCCGGGAGCCTCTTTGAGTCTCCTGACAGTTGACTGATGACCATCCATAAAGTCACAAAGAATAGTTGTGTGGCGGCCAGAGCGGCCCGGCGCTTCCCCCTGGGAAACTAATTGCCCTGAATTGTTAACGGCAACATTATTTTTCTGCCAATCACGGCTTTTCAATGGGCCAAAAATGAGCATGAAACAAGCCTTTTGACTGAACAGAAAAGTTAAATGTCTCCAATGTTGATCAAATTAACTTCAGCCGCCTGACAATGGACTATATTTGTGTGAAAATAAAAGCCGGGCACAATGGGGCTCTTTTAGGCCAGATTTCACAGTTGTGATGTAAAACCGCTCCGGCCTGAACCTGAGCACATCTTCTGAATGGAAGAACATATCTGAGCACACAAAAGAGCGAGGACCTGATCGGATGCGTCAAAACCAGACCGATCTGCTCAGAAACGCAACAGCCAAACGCCACGATTTACAGGCTGTGCATATCAAACAGTGACCACACAGAATGAAGACGCTTCGGCCGACAGGATCCTTCCCAGCAGGCTTTGAGAGATCAACAGTGCTCGTCTGGTAACAGAAGCGGAGATGCTGAGTTTAACCACAAGTTGGGGCCGTCTTGATACATAAACATTTCTAAAAAATACATAGAGAGTAACAAGGGAACAAATCTTGGCAGACGCTTTGAGACTCTTTTGAGACTTTTTGAGATTTTATTTTTGTCTGATTTTTTACCATTATTTTTTAAAGAGATGTAACCGTTTTTGTGTTCGGCTCATTTTTGCCCCGGGTATGTAAGGAGCACGATTAGTGCCAAAAACTCTTTTTCCATGAAGTTAAATTAGTGTCAAAACTTTTCCTCACATCTCACTGACTTTTGGACTGAAGTTTGTGGGTGCACATAAATTTGTACGTCTACTGATGAACCACTGTAGCATTTTTTTGTTATGCAAGTAAAAAGTGATTGATTTTGTCCTAAAAAAAAGTTTGGTAAGTTTGGGCAGTTTTTGAGCTCCATGCATTCCAATAGAGTTAATAATTCTCTCATTATATGGTCTTATAAATTTCATATAATTACATAGTTAAATACAACTTCTCATCAACACAAATATATATATGTATATTTTGCATGATAGTTTTCCTGGTGCAGCTCATTGTGGGATTTAAAACTTCATAGAACATCAATTTTTTTTAATCCATAAAAAGTTGAACATTTGAAATAGATTTTTTTCAACATTATCTCATACAGTATGGCTTTAGTTAAAAACAAATATTAAGGCAATCATAGGTTATACATTCAAAGGAATTTAATTTAATTCCATTGATTCCAATGATTCATTTATTTACACTGATCATTCTCTGATTATATGTTCTTATAAGTGTCACACAATGATATGTTCAAATTAAATTTCTCATCAACATGAAAAAATATATATGTATATTTTGCATCATAGTGTTTTCAGTATGTCATTAATTATTAAATAATAACTTCGTAACACTTGCTGATACTGCTGATCAGACACTAACGGTGGTAGTTGAAAATATGAAGTTATGGCGGCTTAACAAAATACGGATTGTTCAGGTCCGATCGGACCCAGAATGTGAAAACAGCACGGAGCATCTGAATGCATGATGAGGGTTAAAAATGAGGTGAATGTGTGAGGAAAAGTCAAACTGGAAGAGGTCTGAGTGTAGGGGGAGGCTCGGACAATGGGCTGAAGTCGGTTCCCAAACGGCGCTGAATGAGCGCTCTGTTGGAGGTAGCGCTGCTTTCTAAAGGCTGTTGAGCCACATTGTCCTCCTCCATCACAACAGCAGAAAAGACTTTACTGGTGGCTGCCAAAAGGTTAGTAGCGCCGCTGAAAAGAGCCCAACATTATTCACTGCTTTGGGGGAAGGTGCTGTGCTCCATTCAGACGCGTGGAAACACACTTCAGCCTCAGCGCTCCACTCTCAGAGCCAGCGCTTTATTATAGAGTTATAGAATTATAGAGCGAGTCCCAAAACTTTGTTTCAGCCGAACCCATTTGTACTGGAATAAAACGTACTTGAAGTCCCACTGAGACCTTAAGTGATGTCATTAAAATAGAAATTCAAATTAATTCATATTAATTAGCTCAAATATTTTTCACCCTTTGAGATTTTAAATTCATATTTCAATAGTATAACAAAGCTTTCACACAACTGCAGTTCTTTGATCATTTTTAGATTCAACTTTGTTCTATTTACAGTTTTTGCTCAATTAAAATTAACATTAAATGTCTAAAATATTTTAAAATACAGTGCCCTTTAAGGTCACATTTCAATAAATTAATAATAACTGTCACATGACATGCAGCTGTTCTAAACGGTTATATCTTTTTAGTAAGTATTTTATTTTTAAGAAATCATTTATTTAAATTTTTATGATTTAATTAACCCTTTCAGACCTGAATTATGTTCCAAGTCTCATAAAAATGTAAAGTTAATTGTTCCTGTTCTTAAGGCTTCCATAATTGAGACTAAATAATAATATAAAAACTGAAATATCTTTTGTCCATTTTAGTGGGCATCAGGTCAAAACAAACAAACAATAAACCAACATGAAATTCAAAATAAAATAACACACTAATGGTTGGTCTTTCCTTGAGGTTTCTTCTGAGATGTAAATTAGCAAAAAAGGGCAAGATTTATGAGATTTATTACTATATTTCAAAATATTTCCGCGATCTGATAATCATAGGCACGACGTACAGGTGAACTAATAAAATATTTTTAATTATTTAAAATATATCTTTTTAGTACACATTGCATTTTGATTGATATGTTTTTACAAATATTACATTTTCAGAACATGGTTTCAGACCAGACACAACCCTTGAAGAACATGATTTAATCAGACGGAAACAAGTGCTGGATGAAGTGTTTATGAGACGAATATAAATAAAAGAGCTTAAAATCCTCAAAGTAAGCAACGGAAAGGTCTTTTGAAACTGTAAATCAGGCTAAATGCTGGCGTAATAAACCGTTCGGGTCTCTCACTGCACAGAGAGCGAAGGTGTTGAGTGGAAGAATATGGTCGCTTGATATGATCTGCATGCATTTATTGAGTGAACATGCTTTAAGCTGATTATCTGACCTGTCCAGAACGAAGCCCAGCGCTTTCTGCCTCGTTCCTGAGTAAACCGATGGACTCTTCTCCCACGCCACCAGGTTAGACGCGTCGTGAAACAGGTGAATGTTCACCAGGTCAAAGGCACTGAGAGACAGAAAACACACACATACAGTGAGCTGTGTTAGTATCAGCACACTCACGGGTTCCAGTCCCGGGGCGATGCATAGAGACAAGCGTCTGAAGAATGTGTCAGGTGAAGGAAACACTCTTAAAAAGCTTAAATGACACTTTCTACGAAGGCACAAGCGTAATGAATTATTATTGTTATTATGAAAACTGCAGCTGATTTATTAGCATGTGCACAATAAAAGACATGATCAATGCCTGTGTTCCTGTAAATGTGCACAAGATGGTAAACAATGGACTGAAAAGGATTTCAGTGTTTCCCAAACCCCTATCATTTTGAATTATTTTGACAGATTTTATTTGAAATGTATTCATTTAGAAAGGAAAATATTTCATACTTTTCATTGTTTAATTTAATTTTAAAAGAAAAAAAATAGTGTTGTTTTGTTTACTTGCTTTTATTTTAAATTTTAATTGATTTTATTTTAATTAACTTAAGATTATTTTATTTACATTTTTTATTTATAATTCATATACTATAAATGTATCTTTACATTATATTATATTATATGATATATATATTTTTTAAATATTATATTATACTTTTTAATGCTTTGTTTAGTATTATGATTTGAATACTTAATAACCATATTTTTCCTTGTTTTAGTTTTTTATTTAATACAATTAAAGATTTTATATTTTTGTTTTATTTTCATTTATTTTATTTATAATTTATATAATACATAATTATAAAAAAAACTATATATTTTATTTTAAAATAATTAATTTGATTTAATTAATTAGTAACTTTTCGTCAGCTCACATACTCCCTGCGTGTCCTCGTTTGGAAGGCCCTGCTGCGTTTCATCTGTGTTTTACACAAAAACGGAGGCAAATGAACATCTTCACGATGCATGATGATATTCTCAGAGCTCACTGATGAATATGAACACGTTTATGAGTATCAGTAAAGCTCGACTCAGGTCAGAAGTGCTCCGGAAGCATCTCAGTAATCAGGTTTGTCAGCGCGGCGCGACTAAGCCTGTTATTCCTCCGTCACCTTCTCCTGGGCTTCATCCGGTGTCAGACGCTCTTGTTCTCGTGTCGCTCTTCTATTGCATTAGCCGCTCTCTCTCTCGGCCCGATCATGTCATCTGTCATATGTAAGCGCTCAGCTAACACGATTAGCTGTAATCTAATCCTGCGGTTCGGACGGGAGAAACTCGCTCACAAGCGCGGTTAGTCTTTTAGCAGAGACTTTTATCCCAAGTGACTCGCGCAGACTTATTACAGCTTCACTTCTCCTCCGTCCGAGACTCGAACCGACAGCCGGACCGTTAGCAGCACAGGATAAAGAACCTGCATCTAAAGCAGCGTAGGATCACTTACAGAAGAATTAGAGCTCATTTCAGTGATTTCCAAACACGTTTGTCAGCTGAACACCCTTCAGCTTAAATATGAACTTGCTTAAAAGTTAATGTTGCAATCTTTTACCACATGTTCAAGGTCCTCAGATTAACGGTCACATCACATGCAAGTGAACCAAAAAAAAAACACATTTACTTTTAAAGGGTTTTATTTTTAATTAATTTTTTTATTCTTTCATTTAAAATTAATTACATTTATTAAAAATGATTTTAGATTTTATTGTATCATATATAGTTTACATTTTTATTTTATTTGAATTTTCTGGGTTTTATTTTGATTGGCTGTTTATTTATTTATTTTAAAATATTATTTAATGTTTTTAGGGTTTTACTCTTATTTTACATTAATCTTTAAAATATTTTATATTTTATTTTAATAGTTAATTTTTTTTGTGTTTTATTTATTTTATTTTCATCTGAGTTACTATTTATTTAAAAACATTTTTATTTTGCATTTAGATTTTTTTATTTTGCTTTTATTTTATATTATTAATGTTTATTTAATGAAAAAATATTTTACATTGTATAGTATTTTATTGTGCTCATTTAATTTTAAATAACTTGTGTTTATCTAAAGTCAGAGAATAGAGCTGCATGTTGATGTGCATTGCTTTACATGAATATGAAAGCAGTTTGTGAAGTGATCGGTCAGTAGCAGTGAGAACAGAAGTGAACTGATCTGGTTTAGAACAGAGATGAACTCACCAATCAGCCAGCGCCCATCGGGTTCGGATGAAGCCTTTTCTGGACCATTTACACTGCAGGACGAGAAAAACCATCAGTACAGAGACACTCTTTCACCTGCAGACATCATTCAGTCATTAGACAAACAGATGATTATGTAACACTGCCAGTCGCACTAAAATATAAAAAGAAATCAATTTAAATAAAAATGTTATTAATTAATTAAAATAAAAAGATGCACAAATACAAAAAGCAAATATATTTATAAAATAAAATAGACAATAAAATAAACTAAGAAGCCCCAGAAGATAAATGTCGTCGTTACAGCGGCTCAACCAATCAGAATCAAGGACAGAAACTCAACCAATCAGAATCAAGGACAGAAACTCAACCAATCAGAATCAAGGACAGAAACTCAACCAATCAGAATCATAAATTGTAAAAATAAATAAATAAAATACAATAAATATCTAAACAAAATATAGAAAGTAAAAAATAAAATTATATATATATATATATTTATATATATTTACTAGGGATGTAACGGTATCAAAATTTCACGGTATGAATGAAACGGTACGGTATTTATTGAATCATTTACTTAAAAAACAAAACTAATTAAGAAGCTCAAAAAAGTGTTTTTAAACAGTTTACATGAACACGGAACATATCAGTGGCACACACATTAGCCATCTATCTGTAAACTTTGAAACAGGAACTTCAATTTTAATAACAAAAAATTAT
>JAUMHQ010000070.1:22576213-22586646 GCA_032361165.1 Enteromius paludinosus
TAATATATACAATATAATATAATATATATATTATAATATAATATATTATAATATAATATCATATAATATAATATATTCAATATAATATAATATAATATATATAATATAATATAATGTACGAAAGATTTGTTCCTGATGAATATTTAAAAATGTGTAAATCAGCAGTTTTATTTTATTATATTTTCATTATTATTCTACTTTTTTTTTTTTTTTTTTAAGTCAAATCAATGGATTACCAACCAAACAGAATTTCTAAATGAACAAAATTCTCTGAGAGAAGTGTATCTGTAAGCTGGATCCAGCGGCTGACCTCCATAAAGAGTTCACGAGGGCTCGTTTCAGGCTCATCTGGGTTTACACTGGCCAGTTCATTTGACAAATAAGTGTCTTAAGATTTACCAGTGAATGACCCACATCTCCTAAACCAAACACAGCTCATGGGAACGCGAGAGGCGGCCTTCATCTGCTCTCTGCTTGCACAAACGCACAGGAATGCAATTAAACGCTTAACATTAAGAGCTGAATCTAACTAAATCAGCATAACATCCAATCTAATTACACAGGCCTTTAATGAGCTTCTAATTGGCCGATGGGCTCCAAGCACAAGAGAAGCATTCAGAAAACACAGCATGTGGACTGAAGTTTCCTTTCTCTGTGATTAAAGTCCACTGGGACAGAATTAAACACTGAAATATGGTAACGTTAGCTTTATGGGTTTATGAGCGAGTCTGTCTGAAGTTTCTGGACCAGGTGCTCGGATGAAACGCGTTCCGAGCAGATAAACAGCGATCTGTCCGTTCGTTTAGCGTCCATCACATGATTAATATCAGGCCTGGTCTTCCTGAGACAACTCAAATCTCCACATGAACATCACGGATGAAGATGATGAACTCAAAGACCTTCATCAGCAGTTTACTGAGGTTTTCTGTTTCCCGACTAAAAACAGATATGCTGTATATCTTCACACATTTCTGACTCAAAGGCTCTCTCTCTTAAATCTGTATATATCTAATCTATTCAACCTCCGTGTGGCCTATAAACCCTGTTCAGCTTGTTAAATGTCATCAACGTTTGTTTAATGCATAAAAACTCTAAAATAAAAATAAATCAATAACACTCACAAGAGCACAGAAGAAATTAAATACAACGTAAAAAATTTATAGTAACAAGTGACCAAAATAAAACATAAAAATACATCAAAAAACTCAACAGGAAAGAAATTAACAATGGGAGGAAGAGAAAGAAAGAAAGAAAAGAAAAGAAAAGAGGAGGAGGTGTGTTAATTCTGTTAAGTGCTGGTTGTGGGTTACAGGTTGATGTAAATGTGCCGCTGTTTAACTAAACAATACAGGAGTGAAAGAATAAACCAATCGGATAACAGCAGACGAGCTCAGGACACACAGAGCCTGCCAACCCCATTACTGTATTGAACAACATCCCACAATCCAGCTCATCTGATGATGAAACACAGCTGAAGGAGTCACAACACACACACACATTACTGATAATGCCCTTTCATTAAAGCTGAGGATTCAGATAAGTGTTATAAACATGTCAACAACAGAACTAACCTCCGCCTGGAGAAGATCTGATGGACAGCTGCATTTACGTGATTTAAAATACAGTCAAAATGTAAAACATTATTACAATTTAATCTACATGTGTTCTGTGTGAATCTGTGTTAAAGTGTGTTTCTGTGATGTTCAGCATCATTCCTCCAGTCTTCAGAAATCAGAATAATATACTGATTTACATTTCTGATCATCATCAATGCTAACAGTAAATAAGTACACATGATGCTGAACTATATTTTAAGTTCAAGAAACCAAAAAAAGGAAGGAAAAGAAAGCGGTTCTTTGGCTCATACTGTAATCATAGGTGAAAAGTGCTACATAGCATCTCTATCTTTAAAGATGGTGCTATATAGCACATTAACTACCCCGAAGAAGCATTACAGGTTCTTGATAGGTTCTATATAGCGCATGATTATCAGGCAAAGAACCACTTAGCAGTGCTGTATAGCACCTCCACCAATGAAGAAGCCACTTTTTATA
Source organism: Enteromius paludinosus (assembly GCA_032361165.1). Classification (NCBI taxonomy): domain Eukaryota; kingdom Metazoa; phylum Chordata; class Actinopteri; order Cypriniformes; family Cyprinidae; genus Enteromius; species Enteromius paludinosus. The sequence continues at coordinate 22,578,268 of JAUMHQ010000070.1, forward strand.
TAATAATCATAGGTTTGTTTCCATTTTTTAATAGCCAGAATTTAATAGTCCCAGTTGACAGCTAACAAACACACACACACACACGCTCATCTTCAGGCTGTCTGGTGGGTCTCCATCCTCTGAAGCAATCAGATCACTGAGAAAACCCCATTATGACTGGCGCTGAGTGAGAAATGGCCTGGAGCGAAGATAACGATTTCTCAGCAGCATTAAGCGCACGTACGTGACATATCCGTGCTGCTCACACTCGGCCGGGAGGATGCAGGCGCTCGGTCCGTCTGCGCTGTGTTTGGATTAGTCTGTGATGGCTCCCTGAAGATCCCTGCAGACGGCCCCATAGATATACACTTTAGCAGCGGAAAGGTCAGGCGTGCGGGACGCAGCAGGCAAACACGCATGAATCACGGGAGATTTGGTGCATGGCGGCGAATGAGTAACCCCGACACCCCATTATTTCCCCTGTTCTCCAGCAGCCCGGATTCATGCCGGTGCATGCCGTCAGTTCATTAGGAGCAGATCCCATCACGCCACGCCGCTTTAATTCCAGCGCTCGCTCTGTGTGATCAATACTGCATCAGGGTCAATGAAAATGACAATCAGCCAGTAATTAAGAGCTTAATGTTTGATTCAGATGTCATGATTTGCTCGTGTCTGCTTATGTGTGTTTAAAGCAGCGGATGAAGTCTCTGCGTCTGACGGATCACGCTGATCTGATTTACACACACAAACCTGATTACGCCGCTCTGAACCAGAGAAGACACGCTGGCATCTGGAGAGGATTTCATGATCAATCAGCTCTAAAACAGACTCACAGGATCATCAGAGCCGAGGACACTTCTGAAATATCTCTCAATATCTATCTATACATCTCTCCCTCTCTATCTATATACAGTAGACAACATTTCAGGTGGATCATAAAAGTTCATCAAAGTTGTCCCAAGACAAGAATAGGTATTGTTTTTGATTTTAGGACAACTTTGAAAGGTTTTGATCTACTTTGAATGTTTGAATCTATCTATTCATCCATCCCTCCTCCAAATATCTATCTGTATATCTATTTATCTGAATTTCTGTCCATATGAATATATAAATATCTACCCAGGTATTTACTTGAATATCTATTTGGATATCTATCCATCCTAATATCTATCCCAACATCTTTCTGATTATCAATCAAACCGAATATCTATCCATCTGTATATCTACAGTATCTGTCTACCTATACGAATATCTACCTGTTGGAATATCTATCCATTCCTCAGGACCACGAACGTTCAAACATCACTCAACTGCTTCTCTAGCTTCCAGTTTTAATCTGTTGCTCTTCGGTTTCTTTATTTTAAAGCGGGGTTGCATCTGGTTTGCTCTGAAGTGCAGCTCGTCAAATTCAGCTCAAATCTTGCTTCGGTTCTGAACGCAGACATTATAAGATCCCACGCTCCGCTGTCTCCAGTCTTGTGAGAAATACGAGAGCTGGTTCAGTCTGAGGGTCGCTAAACGTTAAAGGACACGATTGACATGTTAAAGAGCCTCTCGCATGCATCACCAAAATCCTGACAGAAGACTCTCTCTCTCTCTCTCTCTCTCCGTCTGTCTGCGCTGGGATTTGCTGCATACACTCAAGGGCTCTTCATCAAGCACTGTAACGAGGCCCAAAGCTTGGGCTTAATGAATTATTAAATGCGAGTCAATAAAGGATAAATAAGCACAACAAATGCAACCTTTGGGTATTTAATTAGCAGAGGTGGAGTGCTGCATTTCTAATGCGTTCTATGCTAATCGCTTTTGAGATCTCACTCCGAGCAGCAGATTTCTGCCCCAGAACACCGGCGATCCATCAGAGGCTCGTTGATTCGTGTCGCCGCTGTCCGACTCATTAATAGTCCGTTAGCGCAGTGACCAGACGGACTCCCAGATCAATGCTGCTCCTCGCAGTCGACTGAGAGACAGAGTCATCGGAGCGCCGGAGATCAACACCTCTAGATTAGCAACTTACTGACGCCTTTCACCCAGCAGGTGACTTACATTAACTTATCATGCAACGGATGTTTATTAGCTCACACGCCACACAACTTCATCGATGATCTATGATTTCAGTGACAATATAGATGGAATTGGAATTTATCATTGAACAGAGCGTGGTCAAGATTACAGCAAAAGCAGAGAAAGCTAGAAACACTTTCAGATCAAATCTGTCAGATACACACAGAAACTCAAAGATCTCTGACAACCCGCCAAAATAAAAGCCTGGCTTAACTGGGAAAAACTATAACAGGAATACATTACTGTATAGCAGAATAATAATACAGTTGATATATTTTATTAATACAGTTTTTGAGGAAAAATAAGAGATTTGATAGCTTTGACATGGAGGAACACGGCATGAAATTAGATAGAAAAACTAAACTTATTTGTAAGCAGAAATGAAGTTTTATAATGATGTTCATTCAGACCAAATGACCTTTGACCTGACACTACTGGTCCACGGCCATACACACACACACACACACACACACAAGTTGCTAATGATGAGACGCAGCATTAAGATGCTTTTAGCTGCATTAATAATGCTGATGGAGTGTGTGTGTGTGTGTGTGTGTGTGTGTGTGTTTATATCACACACAAACAAATGTGCTCTGTGAGAGATGTGCCAAATGAAGGGTAAGCAAAGTCAGTTTGCCGTAATTAAAGAGAGTCTTTTAGAGGACAGCAGCGTCTGAAGGCGTCCATGTGAACGAGAAACACAAACTAATGCCTAAAACACACCTGCCAGAGACAAGAGAAATGAGCACTCCGTGTGTGTGTGTGTGTGTGTGTGTGTGTGTGTGAGAGAGAGAGAGTGAGGGGGCCGTTCATGAAATTAAAGATTTCAGACTGGAGTCGTAACAGGACGCTGTCAACAGGAAGGTCACGAGCTGATCAGATGAAATGTGCTCCGCTCATAAAGTAACTGTAAACATGTACTGAATGAATCATGGGTAAACTATGAGAGTAAAACAGGAATTACTGAACATAACACTGAATTAAAACCAATCTGTTTTCTTAAAAAGCCATAAAGTGACTTCAAATGCATCTGAGCACAGATACAGACACTCTGACAGCAGTCACACACGGCAGGTGCTCCGACAGCGTTTAAGACTGAATTCAGATTCTTATGAATGTCCCATCTGTCCTCTCTGTGTTTGATCAGACCTATTCTAGCAGCCAGCATCGAGTGCCATAAATCACTATAAACAGGAGAACTTGCAGATTTAGTCTGGATCATTTACATTTTCAATTTACACTCCATTTTTTCTAAGAATTCATGAATTTATAGAAATTTAAGGAAAAAGCAAGAGACAATGTTTTTTTTTTTACTATTTACTCAAACAGAAACTGAAAGGAAGTTTAGGGGGAAGTATATTTTCAATCTGCTTATGAACAATAAACACACAGCGTGCAGCTAATAATGAAAGCAACTGCACAAATTGTCTTCAACAAAAATACAAACAGTGGAACGATTCACAAACTACACACAAAATCAGTTCAACATAAAAAACTGTGAATAATCTTCATGAACTGGCGATTTGGCCCCGCGATTAATAGAACGTTTTAACTCGATTACGATTAACGAACGATTATTTTATTAATTTTTTTGCCCTCATACTTCACTCACGACTCTTGTCCAGTAAATATGCTCACATATTACAAGAGTTTTGAACGAAGGGAGCATTACTTGATTAAAAAATAATTGAAGGAAACACGTATCTACCATCTATGATTATTTAGTGTTGAACAACTGAAATTATTGCACACACTGCCTAAAACTAAGTCACTTTGTTCTTATAAAAATAAATAACTAAATTAATTATTTTCAATGTTTTTCTTCTTAAAAGTAGAAAATAAGCAGTATCTCTTCTAAATAAAATATCTCTTGTATATCCTGTAAATAATATTTTAAACAGTGCATTTCTTGCATCTTCTGTAAACAAATATTTTACTGTGCAGTGTATCGATGTAAACAACAGATTGTTATAATGAGAATAGAGCTCTCCTAAAAACGGTTGCAAGAGGTGTTCTTAGTGATCTTGTCATGTCACTATATGAACCTGGATTTGACTCTTCTTACTAAGAAACACGAGCACTTTTCACGTGACTCCACACGCGGTAGTGTTTTCAAAGGGAAAGTAATCGAAATAATCGACCTGGAAATATTTGATCGATTATAGGCTCTGAATGTCGATTTCGATTACTTTTCGATTCATTGCCCAGCCATAACGTGCATAATATACCGCTGAACGGATGATCTGCTGACTGTATCTGCAAAACCTATGTTTATTGGTTGAATGTAAGACGGTTTGAACCAATCTGTGCACGGGGGTGGGACTAAGCGTCAGTAATCGTTCCTGTTTGGCTCAGAGGAACGAAATGCATTGATTTCTCTGACGAATCAATCTGGTCACAATGCAATGATGTCATCACGTCCGCTACGGATATCCAAATGATATATTTCAGAAAAGCGAAGCATCTCCACATTCAGAGGATTCAGACAGGATTCAGACAGGATTAGTGGTTCAAAAGAACAATAGCTGTTTTTAGCTGCGGTCTCGGTTTTTCAGAGTTTCAAACGTGAACTTCAATAAAAAACTAAAATAAAAACTACAAACTACAAAACAAAAGTAAAAAAATAACAAAAAAAAGGCACTTAAAAATGACAGATAATATATACATAAAACTGAAGTATAAACATAAAAATATAAATAAACAATAAAACAAAGATATTTTAGTATTATATACACACACACACACATATACAACTATATAAATATATATAAGTGATTTAAAAGAAACATGTACGCTGAATGCACCAGAAGTCGTCTGCCGGAGGTATTGTGTATGTACTGTATTCAGATCACAGGCTGAGTTCAGATACAGACGTATGCTTGGATAACGAGCGACATGCACACATTTTAAGAGTCCTAAAAGCGTCTGGGCTGAAGTTTGTGTCAGATTCATGTGAATTTCAGGAGCGGGTTCCCTTTGCGTGGCCTCATTTGAATTCCCGTCGGCGCAGGAAGGCCATTCATCAGGACGCTCCGCTGCTGCTCACAAATGCATGGAGCTAGCAATAAAATTAACCTTGTGCCAATTGTTTCCCCACACATTTGATGGGCCGCTGGCAGCTCATCCGTTACGGCACGGATATAAAAGAAGAGAGCAGCAGATGCACAGAGAATGATGACCGATGAAGACCTGGATCTGACTCAGCTCTCTTCTGAAGCCTAGTCAACTACATCAGCACCCGCTGACACAACAGCCTTTAACACTGCATCCACATTATCACCAAATCTTGCCTTCAATCTTTCTTCACTTGTTTTCTGTCATTCCGCACAGGTTTGGAGTTTTGAAGTGGGGAAAAAGCATTATTTTTGGATCATTTTTGTAATATTCAGTCAAAAACTGATGTGATATAAAGAGAGAGAGTGACAGAGATTGAAAAGAAATTCAAAAAAGAGATCAAATGTATTTATTTCAATACAATTTAAAAAAAAATATTTTATTTAAACTAGTTACCTAGGCAGCATTTTTCAATTTAGTTTAATTTCATGCATTAAAATTATTATTAAATTAAAACGCATTTTATTTGAATTATATTGAATTATATTATATTATATTATAAAACTACACATGTGGGAAAAAAGGACAGAGCACGAAATTACAAAAAGATTTTAACCAAAAAATAAATTGTTACTTTACATTTGTAATGCACATTTTTAAATGCAACAAAAAAAAGAAACATGCGGTCAGAAAAAAAAATCGATTTAATTAATAATTTTTCATAATTTCAAAACTCCCTTGAAACTTTTTCGCTCCCTATTTGCTGATATGTTTTTTCTCATTTTAAGCATAAACTCAGCTTTTCTTACAAAAGAAAACTGAAAATATGATTTCAGCTTGCATCTTGATCTCTTTTTGTGTGGTTTATAACATGGAGTGCGATATATATATATTTACATTATTTTTATTTTTTTATTGAAAAATTGTAAATGATTTAAAAATGTAGTTATAAAACAAGTCATTATTAATTGTACACACAAACAAGAACTGATAACTTTAAATGCAATGCAAGTCGCTTTGAATAAAAGCATCTGCCAAATACACACATGTAAAATAATGCATTATTAATCTGCCCTAAATAATGCCCTTTTATCAGTACATCAGTAGAGATTGTATTGTATTTTCTACTAACTGTTTTAATGCTTGTGGTGCATTATGACTATACCATCCATAATGCCTTAAGATCCTGTCCGGCTCAGTGGCATATGGAGCAGATGTAAAGGAAACACACACAAACACACTCATGTTTACAGCGCAGAGAGAGAGAGAGAGAGAGATGCTGGGCGAGTGAAAAATCCTTCAGTGGATGTTTATTTGCTCTCAACACCTCCTAAGCGATCAATATTTTTAATTTGGGGCCAAGTTATTATTTTTCACATCACTGCGCTGGGGAGCAGAGTAAAGTGGCTCATATTTTAGCACTAAAAAGATCGATATGACAGCCTCACCTTCACTGTGGCCCTTACACACACTCACACGGGGCCGAGGGCAGACACACACGCTCCGCACACATCATCACCACACACACACACACACACACACACACAGACAGACAGAGGTGATTTACTCACCCCTGCTAAACCAATCTGACCACACACACAAACACAGCACAGGTTTACAAGCACTTACACGTGTGTGTGTGTGTGTGTGTGTGTGTGTGTGTGTGTGTGTCACAGCCGTGTTTCCTCTCGGAGGGCCGCTCATATCAGATGCATCTGTTTCTATATAATCCATTAGCCGCGTATATATTTTGCTCCAAATTTCTCCAGCGCCTCGCCCTCATAATTCACGTCTGATGGCAGATTCATCGATTGTCGCTCAGCACACATCCAGACGTCTGTGTGTGTGTGTGTGTTTAGGAGAGCGTGACTGATGGTGTGTGTGAATTATTGCTCTACATTATTACTCCAGTGACGTCCGGCCCATTCAAACGGCCTCGACTGGCTCTGTCCCGCACAGGAATAAGACACGCTGGATTTAGTTTGCCATACTTTAAGCTGGTTATGTTTAGAGTAGTGTCTCACATCTTCTCTGGCCTGAATACATCTGAATAATAATGCTTTTATTCAGCAAGGATGCATTCAACTGATCAAAAGTGACAGTGAAGACATTTATAATCTATTTCAAATAAATGCTGTTCTTTTGAACTTTCTATTCATCTGTGAATCCTGAAACATAAATACATGAATATAATGATTTCTACATTCATAATGATCAATGATTTCTGAAGATCATGTGACTCTGAAGACTGGAGTAACGATGCTGAAAATACAGTCACATATAAAAAAGATTTTATATTGTAATTACATTATAAACAAATTCAAAACAGTTTGAATAGAACTGTATTCAATTAAATGTCTTAACCACAATTTCTTCTGTAAGTCCAGAAGATTCAAGATTATAATTTCTTGGGTTCTTCAAATAAAAATAATAATTGCAAAATTACATGAGATTATAAGTCTTGTTTTCTGAGATACAGATCAAAATTATGCGAGTTTATGATTAAATCCGGAAAACAAAAGCCCATTTAAATCAAAAAAGTAAAACGTTTATTTTTCTGACTCCATCTGCTGACATGTTTTTCTCATTTTAAGTATAAACTCACTTTTTCTCACAAAAGAAAACTTAAAATATGATTTCAGCTCACATCTCGATTGTTTTGTGTCTGTGGTTTATTCCATATTAAATGTGATTTAAAAAATATTTTAATTATTAAAAAGGAAATTATTAATGAAGTTATAAAACAAGACATTATTAAAAACACTTCTAAAATAATTTTTAAAATAATGTAAATAATTTTCAAAAAAATAATTACTATAATTAATAATAAGTTTTAATTATTTTATTTTAAATGATGCATTTAATTGTTTTGTTTTCTCTTATTAAATTCTGTTGATAACGAAGTCCTCCTGTCCTGGTTGAGCTCCTGAAGCTCATAAGAGACCAAAAACCACTGAAGTTGAGGAAACATTGATGTCTGGAGATCAAATATGCTGCTGAACTTTTGAGCACTAATAAGACTTGAAAACGTCCACACACACACACACACACACACTTTAGACTTCCCATAGAATCCCATTATGTTTATTCTAACCAAACCATATTTTCTCTCTCCTAACACAACCCCTTACACTTTCGGATAAACATTTACTTTTTAATCATTTTCCCCTCTTGTTTGGTCCTGACACACACACTCACTCTCTCTCACACACACACACATGTCTGGTCAGCTATCCTAATGGGGTCTCTCCATAGGTGTAATGGTGTTTCTACTGTACAGAC
>JAUMHQ010000070.1:22634578-22647996 GCA_032361165.1 Enteromius paludinosus
TGACACTGAAGACTGGAGGAATGATGCTGAACATCACAGAAACACACTTTAACACAGACTCACACAGAACACAGCTGATTTAAATTAGAATAATATTTTACATTTTTTATGTATTTCTGACTATATAAAGTAAGCCTTGGTGATCAGAAGATGAAAACTGTCAATCTTACCAACCACAAACCTTGTAAAGCAAACTGTTTCACAATACATGAGATTGAATGCGTTATAAATCTCTAGATTTGACTAGTTTGTCTTCCTTTAGTGCAGTGGTCAGGTGTGTGAAGTCACAGGTCAAGGCTGTAGTTACACACATAAGCTTGACTATTGGCAGCAGGTCTGATTGCACAACAGCAGAAAGCTTCAGTAAGCTCATCAAGAGCTCTGCAGTGTTGAAATCAATCAGTCTTTTACAACAAACTCATCTGACAATTAGCTTTTTCAAATCGATCAATAAAATGAAAAGCTGAATGCTTAAAGGACTGTATGAAGCTCTGACGTTTTTCTGTTTTAACTTTCCTTCTCATCCAAGTCAAACAGTGAAGTATGTGATGTTAAGCACAGTTTGTGAACACAAACCACTCATTTGAGGCTCTACAAACAGAGGTCTTGCGTCATGAGCTGCTGCGGCTGTCAACACGCTTTCACATTTAACACAAACTTTCTTCAGGCAACGGGCTATGAAAAGCATCAGGTCTGAAAGCAAATGACAGATGATTGTAAGAAATAGGAGGTCAGTGAGCACCAATTGCATTTTTTATATATTGCAATATTTTGCACGCACTGTGCATTGATATGCTTATTTAAGTATGATGTCAAAAACCTATTGGAGTTTGTGGTGAGCCAAGGATTTTCTGTAAAAAGAATACAAAAATGCATGCATAAATTCAATAACTAGGCAGAAAAAATGCATGCACAAAAGATACGGCTTTGTTTAGGCAACAGTTATGAAAGCATCAGGTTTGAGGAGTAATAAACGAGAGGTCAGCGAGAGCCAATTGCATTATTTAAACCCAGCATTTGCATGCACCGTGCATTGCTTATTTGAGCATGATGTCAACCCACTAAAAACAAACTACTGGCCTTTTTTTTGCGGGTCAATGAATTTTTACGTAAAGAGAACACAAAATGCATTAAAAAAAAAGCATGCATAAATCACTACTTATGCATAAAAGATGAATGCATAAACACTCAAATGATGGATAAAACTGCACAAATGATACAGCTTTGTTTAGGCACCAGCTATAAAAAGCATGGGTTTGGAGAGCCAATGGCAGACGGGTGTCATAAATTTACCTCAGTGTTTGGAAACCAAACCACACGTTCAAGAGAGCATTGCTTTTATATTTTATTCTATTTACAGCACATAAAAAAAAAACCTCCCACCGTGTCGAGTCGTGGCAGATATAAAGCGCTGGACGGCGTCACAGCAGACACACACATATTCAAGTTCACTCATTCAGCACACACACCATCACGCTGCTTTTTACGCTTTAATAAAAGAGACGGTGCATAGGAGCGTACAGTTCTCTCCAGATCTCCAGTGGAACATTTCATAAAGGAGGTTAAGCAACGTAAACTGGGCTAAACGTGAGAATACAGTGTACACAACTTCCTGAAAGCGTCCTTTAATTGAAATCTGCATCATAAAAACTAAAAATCACTTCAAAAGCGATGGGTTGGCTCCTCCGAGAGTCTGCAAACTCCAGTTAGTGTTCACAGCAGGCCACCAAGGTACGGATAAAGTGCTTCTCTTAACGTGACACATTAAATAATTAAAGCAAAACATCACATAATCAAGAGTGAAAAAGAGGATGGAGAGACGTACGAGAGATATATTTCTTGGAGAGGACAGAGAAAGTGAAGCGACAGACAAACTGACATACTGCATGGTGTAAGACCTACATGATGCAAAAAGGAAGTTCACATTTTCAGAATCTGAAGAAACAGACACAGTAAGACTTGTCGTTCTGTATTATAATACGGAGATTGGTTGTTCCGTTCGGATCCTAAACGGAGTCATAAGAAACAGCAGCAGTGTGATCTTACAGGAGGCCAGTCACCGGTCGAGTGTTTGTTTTTTTGTGAATAAATACATTCGGATTTAGTGTCCAGCTACTTGTTCTAATATAATGTACGTCCTAAAAAACAAACAAATGAAAGATGGAGAGACGAACGGGGGAATTGTTCGCTCCGAGGTTCCCATGTTCTCTTCGTGGCCCCTCGAACACAGTCCACGCATCGCCTTTCTTCCACCAGCCGCGTGTGTGGGGAAATAAAGCACCTTCCCTCATGATATCCGTGGCAAACGAAGGCGCTCTCCGTCCGGGGAGATCGCAGCATCCTGGGAGCGCCTGCAAAACCCTGAATGACAGCCAGTCCATTGCCGTCCTCATCCACTGCCGAGGGAAAACAAACAGATACATCAATAGACAGAACCGTATTCACTACTGGTAAAAATGCGACTCATTGCACTGATATGCTTTGTTTTGAGAATTTGAGAATGACGTCAGCATGCTAAAAACAAATCATTGGAAGTTTGTTGTTAGTCAAGCATTTATTTAAAGAAGACAAATGCAAGCATGGATTAAATTATGCACAAAAATACATGCATATAAAATGATGGATGGAAGATGCATGTGTAGAAATGTTTAAATCATACATGATAATGCATGCATATAAAAATGCACAAATGAAGCATCAAAATGCATGCATAGACATGCACAAATTATAGATTAAGATGCATGTGAAAAATGCTTAAATGATACATAAATGAATGTGTAAAAAAAACTGAAATTACGCCAAAAAATTCATGCATATAAAAATACACAAACGATGGCTAAAGATGCATGTGTAAAAATGCTCAAATCACACATAATAGTGCATGCATAGAAAAATGCATCCATAAAAATAAATGCACAAATGATTCATAACAATGCACTGAAGTTTGGATTCGCAGACATGTACTCATGCAAAGCACAGTGGTAGATTCAGGAATCCAAACACTGGCAGTGGGAGTGGTTTGTGAACTTGAGCCAATATTGAACCAAGACTGCATCTGATCCTAAATAAACATGAGGTGACCTAGCAATCTCCAAAGAAAACCGAGGCCACGGGATCCAAACGGGAAGTTAAAGAAATTGCTATGAAGCCTAACGTTTTAGAGATCATCAAATTGAAAGAAAATGTGCCACTAAAATCACAAGTGATGTTATGTACCCACATTCATTCCAAATATATATGATATTCTTCTGTGGAGCACTAAAAGAGATGTTTAGCAGGATGCTCACGCTGCTCATTACCGTACATCTAAAGCAGACGGAGAAAGCCCTGATCACAGCACTACTAAAACAACCTAAACACACTGGATGAGACTCGAGCAGCATCAGCACGATCGCAAAACATTTACTTTAGGTTCCACAGATTTGTTTGGATTTGGTAAAGCATGCAGGTAAATAAATGAAAAATTGGGTTAATTATTCCTTTAAAAGAATGTAATGAACAGTAAAGATTGAAGTACACTTTCTTTTTTTACACGTACACGAGGTAATGCAAGGTGAACCTTATGCAAATTTCGATATTAATAGTCCTGCCGTGAGCAAAATCATGCCGTGTGAAATGTGTTCTGATTGAAAATAACATCAGCGGTCCCCTACAGCCAATGAGAGAGCCACATCCAGGGCAGGTAAATATCCTCCTCTATAATCTTCTTTTGATTGCAAAGGAGCGCACATGCAATTTGTATGACAAGCTTCTTGCGGGCTACCGTTTTTAATAATAATCCCAGTCTCATGTGAGAACTCATGAACGCGCAATCTCCACACGTTTCCATGTCACTTCTCACCAAGGTTATTATAGTTAACAAAAACTAACGAAAAAACTAAAACTAGAATTGAAAAAGCGCTTCCACTAACTGAAATAAAAATAATGTGTGTATTCAAACTAACTTGAACTATATTAGAGCAAAAACGCCCTTCGTTTTCATCTTTGTAATAAGCCTTTTGGGTTGAATTGAAATCTATTTACTTCCCGCTGCCAGTTTTAAGCCAGGTGTTTGACCCGTATGGCACCACGTAGTCTGTGACGTCACGTGTCCACAGTTTGTCCGCGCCGCCACCGGCTAGCGTGATGGCTGCAACGAAAGTTGGAAGAAAGCAGCAGAGTCCTATTTGGGATTTCTATGATTATGAGTCCTAGGGCTGGGCGATATATAATCGAACAATATATTATGCGCATCTCGTCAGTAAAGCTCAAATCTAGCGACTTCTTGGACAAACCTCAGCAAGTCTCCGGTACTGCCGTGCTAGCGCAAGCTCTTGTTTTCTCGGCACGCACACACCTCTCTCTGCGTCTGTTCTGTTCAGAGAGAGGCTGAGAGCAGCAGCTTTCAGTTCAAATAGATATTATGTTGCTTCTAACTATGTTTTACATCCACATAGAGCCAAAATTAAAACTGAATTTGAAAACAAAAAGTCAAAACGAAATAAAAACTAATAAGAAATAAAACTAATGAGAAATCCAAAACTATTATAACTCGCTTCTCGCGGGTGTTAGGTTAGTAGTTTGCGGACCGGGACTAAGTTGTCAGCGATTCTTCCTGTAATAAAATCATGCAGTGTGAAAACATCTGTGACACAACTACACTGAAAACCGTAGATGGATTCTGTAGATGGAACAATCTTTGTGCAACTTTTTTTATAATTTTTTTTGTTTATTTATACAAGCTAAGATTTAAAAAAGGTTTAATTGTTGGCTTCTTGGATTATTATGGTGTATTATGAAAATATATATTCACCATGAAATTGTGTACTACAATAATATCACTCACTCAACAGAATTATTTCTGGGGCAATATATGACACAACGGAAAGTTGTAATCGTGACAGGCCTACAAGAGACTCTCCTGAGTTCCACAGTGAGTCGGTGGAGTGCGAGCAAAGACAGTTTTATCATTCACAACCTCTACTGTCAGCTTTATACACTTTGAAATTAATCTCTTATATTGTACGTACATCTGTGTTTTGTTGTTAATATGGTGCATTATGAGCAGATCTTAATTTAACGCCACAATCGACAAGGTCAATTCATTTGCACTTCCTTAGCAACAGACATAATAGATTTAATTTGTTTCTGTCCAATTCTGTCCCTGTACGCATGCTCCACCGATGCACAAAGACAATTTTATTGCTCATCTTCTAGACAGAAACAGTGCAGATATAGTGGGCAAATACTAAACTTTCTAGAGCGCGTGGGTCGAGCAAAACTTTGAACGCGATCTGCAAAACTCAAGTTTGCTTTGCTTCTCATTTCCCTCAGAGAAACACAAGAGACTCACCTAAGTTTCGCAGTGAGCCAGCAGAGATGTGATTTCGGCACCCATGTGTCCCACCGCCTTGGCGGCCTCCATGATGGCACGGCGGTACATCCCTTTCTTTTTGCGGTTGAAGCGTGACCTGAAGAACTCGCGGAATGGCGAGAGTTTGGCAACCGAGAGTTGGGAGGTGGTGGGAGAACCAAACCATGAGACCTTAGCTTCGGGCCAAGGAGCATCGACCTCGCCTTCTTCTCTACGAATACCACTAATACTGAGTATCCTCGCAGGCCACCAGGGGAATCCGTGAATCTTCCCCCAGACGACGTCGCCCACCGTCACGGCATGACCTTCCTCGGTCACGCACTTAGTCATGCTGCGAGTGTGCAGTCGTACGGTTAGAGGCGGAACAGTCTTGCTTTCCCCTTGAGAGGAGGATGAGACGGAGATATCGTCGCCCGGAGCGAGATCGCAGATTTCCGGCGACGTTCCGTCGGAGCTGAACGACTTGGACTCGTCGAGGCTGTCGCTGCTGCACACGGAGAGGCTGGAGGAGTCTGCTTTCCTCTTACGGAAGTTGATGAGCAAAGTCAAGTCGCCGTGCCGTTCCACTTCCTCACCGGACCAGAGCTCCAGCGAATTCTTCTCCACACCGTCCTCCGACTGAGAGTTGGGAACTCTCTGATTCTTCCTCCGAACGCCGTCCACCAATTCGGCTTCGTAAACGGACACCTGCTCCTCTCCGTCGGCCCGGGATCTCAAGCGTATCTTGGGCGAAGGGGCGTCCGGACTGCTCAGCTTTGGGAGCTTGAGTTTGGGAATGGAAATGGTAAGACCCGTTCGGATGGCGTCTACAGGAGTCTGCATGACTTTCTGGGGTTCCTTGGGAGCGTTCGGCTCTCTGTGGCCATTCTGCAGGAGCTGCTTTGGGCAGAAGGGTTTGACCGAACCGTGCACTCTCGAGGGGATCTTTATCACCTCCCCTTTACCTTGAGGAGTGCTGTAAGAGATCTTAATCACGGGACTGTGGGGAATGACGTCCCCTTTGGGAAACTTCTCATCGTCTTTCTTGTCCTTCCGGAAGCGCTTGCCGTCATACGCCGTTGATTCCTCTCGCCTCTTTGACTCTTTGCTGTCTCCGTCGTCCTTCTTCTTGGCTGGAGTCGCTTTAGAGTCGTCCTCGTCTTGAGGAGCGTTCTCCTTCCTGGACGTTTTGGGCACCATTGGTCCATCTTTGCTCTCCTCGTCGCTGTTTAGTGTGTTTTTGCATTTCTCGCACAGCACCTGCCGAGGTCTCAGACGGATCGTGCTCATAGTCATCCGTCCAGGTTCTCGACTTCGCCTTTTCTTCCTCTTGATTGGACGCGGCGGCGGTTGCGGTACCCATTGGTTGTATGTGTGCCGGACCCACATGGGCTGTGGAAACGGAGCTCCTTCGAAGTATGGCGGATACGTGGGCTGACCCGGTTGCACCGGGATCGGTATGGGAGCTGGCGGAGGTGCCATCTCAGGCTCTGTGTTCTCATCTTTTGGTCGCTGTGCCGGCTGACTAACGGCTGACTTAGAGGAAGCCTCTTCACTCGAGACTTCACTGTCCGCTCTCAATATGAGGCTCTCTTCCTCTTCAGATTTCCCAACAACGTCTGGAAGGCAAAACAGCCCAGTCCTATAGAAAAAGAGTCAAGAGGGAACATAAGAGACAGTAACTGCATTCACCTCATTTGTTGAGTGATGTGATGCTAATTTCTTACATTTACTCATTTAGCAGAAGCTTTTATCCAAAGCGACTTACCAACCAAATGAGGACAACGGAAGCAATCAAAATCAAGAAGAGCAATGATATGCAAGTGCTATGACAAGTCTTAGTTAGAATAAGGCAGTACACAGAAGCAGTCACCAGCAGCTCAGGGATATTTGTAGAAATAGACAATCCACTGTATGGGCCAGAATTATACATTTGTCTTTCATGTCAAAAATCACTAGGAATATTAAAGTCAAGATCATGTTCCAAGAAGATATCAAACTGATTAGTAATATGCATTACTATTTTGAACACCCTGAGATTCCAGATTTTCTAATAATTGTATCTCAGTCAAAAATAGTCCTTTCATAACAAACCATATACAAATACATTTTGAAACATTGACCATTATGACTGGTTTTGTGATTCAGGGTTTTTGCTTTTTGCTGATCTTAGAATATATTTTTTAAAGATTAAGATTAGAACAGACAGAATAAAGATGAAAGATTGAGTTGGACTGAGTTGATTTCTCAAAAGTATAGTTAATACTATCAAAACAGAGGAAATGATCTTTGATCCTAAGGGTATTGGTGATAATATGCCTGTATTTGTTCCCAATCATAATCCAGTATTTAGGAGTGCATACAGATAAATGTCTAGTGTGGGACACTCATATTAATTAGGTTTCTGAAAGACTTAACCTGAAATTGTATTACTTATGAAAAAGGTGGAGCTGACAGTAAATGATGCATCTCTTTGATCAGTCCGTATTAGAAAGTAATATCAGGTATGGTAACCTTTCTGTAAAACCCAAAACAAAGATAGTGTATAGTTTTTGAAAATGATCAGACTGAAACTCCATCCAAGTATTCAGACTCTGTGCAACACCACTGATGTTTTAATGTGTATTATTTATATACACCTAATAAATATTCACAGTACACAAACACGTAAACAAAAACTTACACGTAGAGCACACTGAATGAGACAAACAGGATCCTAAGTGACCTGCTTATAAACTCTTACGCTCTGGAAAAAGGTTGCAAACTGAACGGGTTTAAAAACTCCTGTTTTGTTTGAAATGCTTGGCTATTGGCTCACTTCAGGGACATTAAAATATATTTCATATTTCATAAGGGCCAGAGTGATGGAGGTTAATTACCCATAATTCTGCACATCGACACACCGACCTTCTGTTATTTTAAATCAAGACCTTTCTGTTTAAAAGCCATGATTTGCACTAATTAGACTTAGTTTTTTGTCATTAGCTAATAAATAGCTTAGAAACTGAAATAAAATATGCATGTTTGATATTGTTCAGTTTAAGTTATGCTTAGATTATAGAATGTAGGCTCTGGATTTAGTTTCAAATAATCTAAGATGGCACAGAAAAACAACCCTTACATCACATTTAAAGACTACCACAGCATTGCAAAACCTCTGAACGCTCAAGAATGGAAATACACGATTAATCATTTCTAATGGCAAGCTGACTCTTGACCAGAAAAACAGGTTAGCGATCCAGTTATATCATCAACACATAACCCCACCTATCCGTTTTATACACCACAGATAGCGCTTCATCTCTCAATATAAAGAATATATAAGAACTTAAACGTAATTGGATTAATCTCACGAAAACACCTCAAGGTCACATTGGGAAAAAAACAACTAAAGCATATGACTATTTTAGGATAGGCACTGTTTTTATTTTGTGCATCGTGACGATGTATTCATAACAATTCTCCTCAACAGCTATTCAACAGATTTAACAAGTGATGGTTAATGATGTATGTACTTTCACATTTCTAAAGGTAACGGTGACTGTTTTAATGCTGACTTCTCTTCTTAGAATTGCACACTTCTGGTTTTTATATGTTCAGGCCTGGAGGTGAGCAGGAGTCTGTGAAAGAGGCGACCTGAGCCAAAGCAATGACTTGCACGGCTGTGCACGGTTAGAGAGGACAGACAAAGACCGACGGGACGATCCGGATCCCCCTCCACCTCACTGAACAAAAACAATCCCATAAACCACCGGGGACACAGGAGAGTTGCTTGTTTTCACATCCAGCCCTGAAACCTGATTGTGCTGGGATTATCAATTAAACCTTAGAAGGAAGTCCTGCGGGTAAAAGAGGCAGAAGCCCTCAGGCAATAAACACCAATCATCAGAGATGTTTGATGAAAAATAAAACGCCCACCCCTGAAGAGCCCGTCCTCGAGGCCTACAGTCGTGTAGGTGTAAGAAAACATTTCATTGCATAATCAGAATATTTATAACCGAACATGATGAAGGAACACTGCCAGGCTGCTCGGAGTGGAACACCAACTCACTGCTTATGGTTTCTTAAGAAAGAATTATTCTATCATATATTTATTTTAGTGCGTTGAAAAACAAAAATCTTAGGAGAAAAGGTTTCTTTTCTCAGAATTGCACGGGAAAAATCAGAATTGTGAAATATGAACTCGAGAATTGTGAGAAAAAAAGTCACGATGATCTTATTTTTAGCTTACACTCCAAGATCTTTTCAGTTGTAGAAAAAGAAACCTTTAGTAGTATCTTCTACTAAAACATTATTCAATAATCTTTATTTCCAAGCTATTTGTTTTCCATGAATGCAGCATATTTTCCTTCTTAAGTTGTGTAAAAAAACAAAAAAAAAACCGTGCATGTTGATTAAATACTACGTTAAAGAAGATGACACTTCACACTGCACTGTGGGTCATCTACTGACACGGAAAATATGCATTTAATATGATATTCTGAACATAGCACAATATGTCCAGCAACCGGTGATGACTCACGACTCCTGAGCACGAGCAGGACGTGATAAATCATGACATAACAGGAACAAGGCAGCGTCTGACCACATTTCAGCAGCCATTTAACAAACGTTGCATAACAAGGAGGAGGAAAGAGACAGATTTATGCTCATTCTTTAGCAAAAAGCTATCCATACAACAGCTTTCCATACATTTCACTAGATTAACCACCAATTAAAAAATACAACTCGACAGTTTATATCACAAGCTGTCAAAATATTTAACATTTAAACCAAAAATATAGAATACAGTGTAAACGTATTAATATACACTGAATGATAAACGTTACAGAGCTCTAGAACGCAGGCGATATTTCGTTTCTATCATGTTGTGATGCAGTGTCTATAAAAACCTCCCGGCAAATATCCACGTCTGCATGCTGCAAATGATGGAATAGAACACTGTGAAGTGGTTGAGCGACATTATTTTACATTAAAATAACAGATGGATTTTTATGGGAATAGGAATGAGGTGAACTAGTGAACTAGAACAGTTCATCAAATCTATAAAATCACAATTATAATTAACAGATGCCACAATCATCCTTCAAAGTCGGCTTATGTTATTCTGCAAGCTTAAGATATGTTTATCTTAAGGGCTTTTCTATTGTTTTCATTTGAGTTTTAGCATTACATAGCATTATAATACCATGCAGATTTTTTATTTTAAGAAGAAACCAATCCAACATATATATATAACATCTGAGGATTAATACTACAGAAAAGAAATACAGGTTTATCAGTCAGTGTGTTTTCATATTAAAAAATACGGCATGCAGAGGCTTCAAACATTATTCAATATAATTAATAATCGCAATTAATATTTGAAGGGAATTGAATTTCTGATTCTGAATTAGGATGTGTGTCAATGGTGTAGCTGTAAGGCGAGCTGGTGTAGACAATGACAGGTCATTATGAATATGAGAAAACAGGTAAACAATCAAAGGCCTCCAGTGAGATTTAATAAGAAAAGCATGTGATTTCAATTCCCCAAATGCGTTTAGACGGATGAGACGAGTAAACAGATCTAGCGGAGCAGTGTTTGACCTTTCCACTGGATGTATGTCCAGGACAGGTATGGGCTGCTATAACAATGGCATCTGACTCTTCATGAAGAATAATGGCGATTTAACTCAATGAACCGGATTGCGTGAGACTCTCGGTGAAAGCTCAATGATAACTGCGCGTGAAAACATCAATCAATGTTTCCGCTGGAAATGATACAATGATCCAATGTAAGATCAAAGAGCTCCAGATGCTACATGGCTAAAGCAGAAAGATCAAGCAACCTTCACTCAATAAAGAAATCACACAATCCGACACAAAAGAGCCCATTTCTTCGCGTTTATATTGTGATGATGATGAGGATGAGGATGACGAAGGTGGTAGTGGTAGCTGTTCTTCTCATTGTCTCTGATTAGGGCCTGCTTGTGTTCTCCTGGCCTAGTGCTGGGCCTGATCTGACCAAAGTGTGTTTTTGCAGGAAAAAAACACAAAGAAAGGCGACTCACTTTCTGCTGCAGTCCAGCAGGATGCCGGTGTAGCTCCTCTCCCGGTACGTGAGCGTCACCACCAGCGTGTCGTTAACGATCTGGTCGACGGTCACCGGGATCCGGGAGCCGGCCCGCAGCTCCTCCGCTACAGCCTCCATCGTCTCCTCGCTCGGTGTCCGGCTGGGCGTCGCTCGATCCCGGCCGCCGGAGCCACGGTCGCGTCGCTCTTCGCTGCTGCTGCTGAGATCCGCCAGCGCGCTCGGGACGCGCAGTGACGCCATCAGCTCCGCCGACGCGTTACGACGAGCCGTCCGCGGTGACATCACCAGCGCCGAGCCCGTCATTAATCCGACCTCGAACAAATCCATTCCTCATCTGGTTCCAAAGAAGGTTGCCACCAAGCTTTGCTCCATTACTTATTGGTCCAAATGTGTGAATGATATTAAACCGGAAAGCATTTGGCTATTTATTTACGTACAAACAAGGCGAAAGAAATCTCTTGCACAATGTGACCCAGGACCACAAATAAGCTTCAGTTACCTGAAACTGAGATTTATGCATCGTCTTAAAGATAAAACAATAAAAGTAAATCATCTCTCCACTGACGTCTGGTGTGTTAGGAGAGGTCAATATCTGTCTGAGACACAACTGTTAGAACATCTGGAATCTGAGGGAGCAGAAACATCTAAACACTGAGAAAATCTCCTTTAAAATTGCTCAAATGAAGTTCTTAGCACAATTACTAATCAGAAATGAAGTTTTGAAATATTTACAGTAGGAGATTTACAAAATATCTTCATGGAACATGATCTTTACTTAATATCCTGATGATTTTAGCCATAAAAGAAAAATAAAAAATTGCTATTAATCACATCCAAAATACAAAAGTAAATAAACATGAGACGTATATATATATATATGCTCTCTCTCTGAATGCGTGTATGATGAAGTGTTCTAATATAATAATAGCTGAAGCATATATTTAGTAGACGGTTGTATTCAAAGGAGGCCTCAAGATGAATTAAATGCCCTTAGAACATGTTTTATTCTAATGATAAAGCTTAATTAAGGCATGATGTGAATGTGTGAAGAGTGTGTTATGCTGTTTCATATTAAGATGTAGTTTCTCCAGTTTAAAGATCTCCAGAGATTTTTATTTCATGCACAAATCCAGATTCTCCACAAAGACGTTTCATAACTTGGGTGATATGTGTCGTATGGTAGTGATCAAATCGAAGCGTCAAACACAAAAATGTGATCACATAGAGTTAAAAACCAGCTGTGCTTTCGGGATGTTTTCAGTGAGCTCCAGAACTGAGGGAATATTTGCTGATTTTCTCATAATAACTCTGATCCTTTAGGCCCTTAAAATGGCTGCCAGACTCCTGTGGAAGCACACTGAGGATGATGAAGAGGAAGAAGGCCACAGCGCCACCTGCTGCTCCATCTCAGAAGAGAGCTCTTATTAATCATCAAGGATCTAAACTGAGACTGAGGTAGTTATTTTTACAGCATTTGAAGCGTGATTGCTGGTTTATTTCAGTGAAGATGTTGTTGTGAAACATACTTCCGTCCTCTTTGTTTTATTTACAGCTTCTAGCAATAGTTTGTAGACTGTGTCTCAGATCAGTCTCTTTGTTTAACATCAAAGGATGGGCTATCCCAGAAGTCTTAGTGTAAGTGTTCTTGTCTTGTTTTCCAGAACAAATGTCTACACGTTCTTAAATCAAGATACATTTACTAGAGAAGAAAATGACATTAGATAATAAGTCTTCTGAAAAAAGCATCAGAATGAAGGGAGTTTCTTGTCTAATTACAGGTTTGTGTTTGACAGATGTCAGATCCACCCATCCATCTGTTTCTGCTCCCCTGCATCACTGCAGGACATACACACAGACCGAGAGAGAGACACACTCACTCACACACAGACAGAGAGAGAGAGGCACACACACACACACACACACACATGTCTGGTCAGCTATCCTAATGGGGTCTCTCCATAGGCGTAATGGTGTTTCTACTGTACAGACTGTATGTGCTATAGTCCTACACTG
>JAUMHQ010000070.1:22688227-22700661 GCA_032361165.1 Enteromius paludinosus
ATTCCTGGTTTTCCTATCTTTGTGGGGACAATTGGTCCCCACCAGGATATAAAAACCTGTACACACATACACACACAACAGGACAGTAAATGTTTCTGATGTTACATGCTGTGTGATGGGGAAAATCTGACAGAGACTGCACACTAATGAGAGACTCATCATCATCTTCATCACCACACCGAATAAATGAGCTCAAACAGAACCCGTCTCACTCCTCTCTGAACAAACAGTGAACAAGAGTGATTATCACTCAGCATCTCAGTCGCTGCGTCTCCCCCGCATCAACAACACTGACTGTACCACACACACACACACACACACACACACTCACGATCAGAGCACAAAGTGTTTTTCCATTAATGCTTCTACCTGCAACGCTGCAGAACTGTTAAAAGTGTTAGACACTCGTGTAAAAACGCTGTGAAATGACGATGCTGTCAAAAATAACACCATAAATAGATTTTCTTTCCCAGAGAACTTCTATGAACTAAACTAAATCATCATTAGTTGTGAGCATCTTTGTGTTTGAAGCAGGTTTTGTCATCGGGGCAGAGTTTCTCAGGAGCTCTGCAGGGATCTTTCTTGAATCGTCTCGGAGACACAGTTCTTCTGGATTGAGTCTGTTTCTGTCTGTCTGTGTGCGCGCGTGTGTGTGTGTGTGTGTGTCTATGTGAGAGAGAGAGTATGTGTGTGTGTGTGTGCTCCACTCTCTCGCTCCAATCTCTCTCTCAGTCGTGTGGAATTCACAGCTCTATTTGGGACGCCTAAAAAAGGCAAGGCAGCCCAAGTTAGAGAGGAGCAGCCAATCACAGCTGCTTGACCCTCCCGCCGCTGACACACACACACACACACACCTCCAGCACACGCGTGTAATGAGTGTGTCGTCAGGAGGAGAGTGTGCTGATAAACCCAGTGCAGAAACAGAGAAACATTCACACACTTCTCTCTGAAGAGTGTTATCAGCTCCCTGAGAATCGAACCCATGACCTTGGTGTTGCAAGCGGCATGCTTAAGTAAATACACAACATGTGTTTATCTTGCACTGTCCTGCTGCTCACACGCTGTATGAATCATTCACAAATGACTCCTTTGAATCAGTCAAAATGATCAAACTGGAACACTGGCTCAAATGAATCTTTCTGAATCAGTGATTCGCTCACGCGGAGGATCTGTTGAATCACACTGACACTCTGCGTCTGATAAAGCTGCGTATCTCAGTGAATTACCTTTCCATTATCTCAGCGTCTCTCCACACACACACACACACACACACACACACACACAGACCGCAAGTCTGATAGGAAAATCATCAGACTCAGCACAGTCTTACTTTCAGTCTTTATATATTTTATATTTAAAATAAAAACAAAAAATGATAATATTTATAGTATTTCTGCACGTCTTGGCTTTATTTTCAAACGTTTAACCACTGAATTTTCAAACAACGATTTCGTTTATTCAGTTTTATTGCAATGAATCGTGCAGCCGTAGAGAAAACACTGTAGATACAGGAAGGAGGCATATTTCCCGTTAACGTCTCACACAGTACCAGCTCGTATATTGTGGAGATGTTTCAGTGATGAATGAGTCGAGGGATCGCGTTTAGACATCGTAGGCAGACTAATTAGACTTTATTCTGTGTGTAATCACAACACAACACACTTCTGGAAACTACAGACTTGTGCTGCTGAAACACACACACACACTAGCTGGTTGATGTGTGTGTGTGTGTGTGTGTGTGTGTGTTAAGAGACGGATGGAGGTCTGGAATGCTCTGCCAACGCCAAGCTGAAGCGACTCTTGATGACGAACGCCGAGAGAGAAAGGCTTTGGATCAGGCCATGTTTAAGAGCGTGAGTGATGAAGGACTCTAATGAGCAAACAAACCTCTCACACACACACACACTTTATCAAGCAGTGATAGAGACACACACACAACCAAACCACAATAAATCCACAAAACACTTTAAATCATAACCAACTTAAACTAAATCCTGACAGAAC
The DNA here is from genome assembly GCA_032361165.1 of Enteromius paludinosus. Taxonomy (NCBI): domain Eukaryota; kingdom Metazoa; phylum Chordata; class Actinopteri; order Cypriniformes; family Cyprinidae; genus Enteromius; species Enteromius paludinosus. The sequence continues at coordinate 22,690,232 of JAUMHQ010000070.1, forward strand.
GGCTGATTTCAGATCCCTGCCTGATTACTCAATCAGATTCTCTTGTTTTCAGCTGAACGTTAAACCAAGAAACAATCATCTGCACACACACACACACACACACACAACATGAATATTATAAAACACTTTTTGATCAAGGGTTCGAAGCAGACCTCACAGGATCTATGGCGGTCAGACGAGCGGTCAGTGCAGGCTGAGGAGTGTGCAGCAGACGCAGACGCAGACAGCTGCAGCTCCAGAGGAATGTGAGGGTCCGGGGCCAGCCGAGCGCAGGCTAACACTCCATATAAGGCCACGGAGGCAGAATCCTGCTTTTATCAATGAGTGTGTGTGTGTGCTCCACTGAGCCTGAGCATGATCCCAGATCTCTGCTGATCCGACTGCATCTGCTCTTCAGTCTCACACACACACACACACACACACATCTCTCTTATCACCATGTGTTCAAATCTGCTACAACTGTGAGCCATTTCTGTCAAATAACGAGGTTTCCTCGACACGTACACCGAGTCCTGCCTCAAACGTGTATTTGTCTTGGTTTCTAGTTAAAATGTCCTTCAAACACGCCGTCTCTGGAGACAGACGCAGTCATCAGCACAGAATCATTAGGATATTCACTCAAGATCATGTTCCATGAAGATATTTAGTAAAGGTCCTAATGGAAATATAATAAAATCTTCATTTCTGATTAGTAACATGTGCTAAGAGCTTCATTTGAACAACTTTAAAGGAGATTTTCTCAGTGTTTAGATGTTTCTGCTCCCTCAGATTCCAGATGTTCTAACAGTTGTGTCTCAGACAGATCTTGTCCTCTCCTCACACACCAGACGTCAGTGGAGAGATGATTCAGGTTCCACTGATTGTTTAATGGCAGATATTTCGTCTCAATACACAGACTTCATTTTTAACTTGTTTCTAATAAAAACTAGACACAATGAACTCATATTAAACAAACACATGTAAACTAATATTATTATCAAATGCGGTGTTTTATTTGGTTAAATTATTAACAGATTTTTTCACTAAAATAAATAGTTAAATAAGACTAAAAGCAGAAATTTGACAAATTTGAATAAAATGTGAAATTGACGTACTGACGGTCCAAAAAAATGAATACAATATATATATTTATATTTATTTTTTAGAATTCCATTTCCATCCCATCCACTAAACTATTCTCAAATACTACACACTTCACTGCAGATGAGATCTGACACACATTCTGATGATACCAGGAAATCACCCGGCGACATCAATACTGATCCAGACCCAAAGCAACAAGTAAACACGAGCGGTTTGGTTCCAGACGGTGCTGAAGCTCCACCATCTACAAGTGATTCATCAACAAACTACTACCTGCAGCACTATCTGAGTCAGGAGTGAAGATGTGGATCACGCTAGTAAACACGGTAAAGACACAGTCTGGATCAGGAGAACAAACACACAGCGCAGACGGAGGAATGAAATCCTTCAGAGCTTTATTACGAGCACAGTAACTCTCCAGCGTCTCCAGAGCCTTTGTGATTCATCGATTCATCAAACGTGATGAAAGCGTCTGAAGCAGGGCTGAGAAACAATTAGTCGTGATCAATCCAGTCAAAATAAAAGTTTAGATTTACATACTATACGTGTGTGTGTGTGTGTGCACCTGTATATAAATCTCAAAATTTGACATATAAATCTAACATATTTTCACTTAATATATCTTCTGAGTCAAATTCTAACTTTTAATCAATGAACTATTATAATACTGATATAATGACAACTGACATTTGAAATTATTTAAATAATAATAATAATAATAAATGTGAAATTAAAAGCGCCAGTAGGTGCAATCGAACTGAATCATTTAAATGACTGATTCGAGCAGAACGAGGTTTAAAACAGTGCTGTGAACACAAAATAACACAAAAACAGGCCATACAGCATCTAAAATGTAACTCTATTAATTAATTTGTCTAATTACTGAAAAAAAAATTGCTTATTTTCTGAGAAGAACAGAGACTCTTTGAAGTGGTATAATTCTGTTCTGCCCTCAGGTCTAGAAAGTGTGCTGATTGTGAATGTAGTGTAATAATCCCACAGTGAAAGAACACACACTAGTCCAGACTCACGCTCTCTGCAGATCTGTGTGTGTTGTGTTTGGATCATCTCAAACTGGACATCTTAATACACCACGCAGAGCACAACATGTGAACATGACTCACCTTGGTTTCTCCGAGGCTCTCGGACTCAGACACCTGGTAGGAGAGGTCGGTCTCCTCGAAGCCCGTGGCGCTCATGCGCTGGTCCGTGGACGGGTCGGAGCGGGGCGGAGAGTCTGGAGAGTTCAGGCAGGTCTGGATCAGAGCTTTACCCGTCTCGCTGGTGATCATGGGCTGCAGCTTACGAGTGGCAAAGGTATAGACGTGCCCCGTCTCGCTGGCCACCAGCAGAAGAACCTGAGTCCCTGTGAGCGTGGAGAGCTCGTACGCCTTCACACACACACACACACACACACACACACCAAAACAAATCAATGTCAAACCTAGCTGTCCCAGACCAGGAGGAGTGTGTGTCAGTAATGGATGTGAATGGGTGCCGTTAGAATGAGAGTCTAATAAAAACACCAGAATAATCCACAGCACTCCAGTCCATCAGTTAACATCTGGAGAAGACAGAAGATCAAACTAATCCAGCGTTAAGATGATTTTAACTCAAATAGGAGTGAAGAAGTGTTCTGGTCTGAATCAGGAGAGAAATCTGCTCAGATCAAGCAGCGTTTAAAACAGCTCTGAACTATGTGGCTGGACAGTTTTTCACTGGAGGAATAGTTATTATGGATTCATCCTGACGGCACCCATTCACATCCATTGCTGAGACACATTTCTCCAGATCTGATGAACTGAAGGTGAACACATTTTCAGCACATCTTCATAGAATTAACTATTCCTTAACTCCTGGTATTTTCTGGGTTTGGTGTTCTTGCTGATATATGTCTGAAGATAGAGCGTCTGATCTGTGTTTTTATTTACTGCATGTTCAGATATTCACACAACTAAATATTCTGGGGTGAGAGGCTGGCAGGGAAGAGCGATGCTCTGTGGATTTTGTCTAGTTTAGCTGGAGACGCTTCATACGGACTCGACTGCAGACACTGAGCTGAGGATGACATCACTGCTTCTCCAGAGCCGCTTTACAGATGAACCGAACTCCATCCATAATTGATGAACTCCACACACCACTATTAAACTCAACTGAATTAACAGTGAACTGATCTTAATGGAAAAACTGACTATTTCTACCTCATAGAGCAGAAGAGAATTTAGTTTGCATTGAAGCTTTCCGGTTGATCAGGGCGAAGCTGCTGTGGTGTAATCTGTATTTTATACAGCGCTACAGAAATAAAGATGACTCAAAGTAGCTTCACGTGAATAAAGAGGGAAAAAGCAGTGTTAAGGTTGATGCAGAGACTGAGCTGATGTTTGTGAAGTCTTCAGACGCTTGTTTGACATCACTGACTACTAACAGATAACCAGGTCCAGACGCGGCTGACGCTCTGTGAGATAAGACTCTATTAATAGAGCTGCTGGTCAGCGTGTGACTGACCCAGCTGGTCTAGAGAGACTAACCTAACCTGACTAACCAACGCAGCAGCTGCATTAACCTGTTCATGAGGGTCTTTAGTGATACGAGTGAGGACTTACACTAACGTGTCACATTTGATCAAGACTGAGAGTAAACAGAGAGCGTTTCTCTTCAGCTGCTGGATCAGGAACCAAATGATCTCCATCTGTTCTGAAGAACAAAGCATCATGTGCTCAAGAAGCTCTGCCTAGAACCCAAACCCCTTCAATAATAATCACAGATTCCTTCCTGGGATTACAGGTGCTTTCAGCTGTTTTCACACACACACACACACACACACACACATCTAACAGGAATTACTATTATTAAAATGTGTTTGCGGTTGAGTTTTTTTACATTTTTGAGGCAAAGTTAAAAAAGAGGCAATGTTTTAAAAAAGGTGTTTTTGGTGAAAAAACTAGTGCAGACACTATTTTATGTAATAATGATAATCATTTATTACCTGTTAACCACTTATGAGCACAGGCATGAAATCGTGGTAAATAATGAATGCTTAAAAAAAGTGGGGGGAAAAAATAATTATAGAAGTTTAAGTTTATTTTTATGAAAACTGCACAAAAGAAAAGTGCAAAAAAAATGGTGGTTGATATCTTGAAAAAAGAGGCAAACTTTACTACTCTATTATATTGATTTCCCATTCATTTAAGATATAAAGTCATGTTTCATGACCATTTATTAACATTTAGAGAGTTTACATGCAAAACAGCAAATAACAGAAAAACAAATCAAAGGGACCAGGACTGTTTTAAGTACAAACTTCCTTATTTTTGTGACTCACTATGCTTCTTTGGTAAATCTCAAATCTTGATGTGTTTGTACTGGACACAGAGCAGAGTATTTCTCGGAGCTGGACTGGTGTGAGGTCTGGAGGACCTCGTGAAGAGAGGAGCTCAAGATCGTCTCATCATCAGCTCTGCATTTGCTCAGCTGTCGAGGACGGCAGGTGAAGAACCACAGCTAACACTAACATCCCGCATGTGTCGTGAGAAAGCACATTTGTCTGAGCTTTACGACCCTCGTGACGCCTGCTTCTCTCACTAGCTCTTGCCCCAGAACCAGCCTTTAACCAGGAGTTCACTGACCATCATCACAGAGAGATCAACGTTTACTCTTAAAATACAAAACAAGGAGCAGCTCTTCTGGTATACGCTCAGTCGATCATGTTAGACGCTACCTTCTACAGAGCTCTCAGAGAAGATTCTAGATTTAATATGCTTCAGATAACGCCTGGCGTCAGGTTCAGAAAACTCTCATTCCTCCGCTTTCTCAAACCGTAATAAATAGAATTCCCTTTCCACAGGAAGACTATCAGCTCTCGTCTTCTAATCCATCATGAAGATCAGGAGGAGGACCCGAGAGAGACACCCGCCACACTTTGATTCAGTTGAAGCATGAGCTAGAGCCAATATCCGGGACTATTACTGCATCTTAAAGAAACAGGCCTTCAAAAAAATAAACGTGTGGTGAAAATGTGCTCAACCTCAGGTCATCTGATACCAGGAGGAGTGTGTGTCTTCATCAGATCTGCATCAGTGTCTCAGTAATGGATGTGACTGGGTGCCGTCAGAATGAGAGCGTGATAAAAACATCAGAATAATCCACAGCACTCATCAGAACACTTCTTTACTGGAGGAAGAGTTATTATAGACTAAATTCAGCTTAATTGTGGATCAGTTTGATCTTCTGTCTTCTCCAGATGTTAACTGATGAACTGGAGTGCTGTGGATTATTCTGATGTTTTTATCAGACTCTCATTCTGACGGCACCCATTCAACTCTATTGCTGAGAATAGAAGAAATAAACCAATATACATCTTGGATGGCCTGAGAGTGAGCAGACTATTCCATTAAATCAGAGCTGGGCAACTTCGGTCGCTAATCAATGTCTTCAAGATCACTAGAAAGTTACAGGCAGGTGTGTTTGATTAGGTTTGAAGCCAAACTCTGCAGGATCGAAGTTGCCCAGCCCTGATATAAAGTGATAGTTCACTCAAAAATGAACCCTCGTGTTCAACTCAAAGTTTCCAAAATGTATATTTCCACGCATCTTCCTCTCAGAATGTCTCTTCCAGACAAAGCAGCTGAACTCCAGAGTCCAGAGTGTTTTGGTTTGTGCTGGTCCAGAGCTGTCTGTAATAGAGAATGTCAGTTGCTCGTTCTATTTAAAGCTCACAGTCCGTCGCGTCTGTTGTGACTTCAAATCACCTACCGAAGGACAGGACATGTGACACCACAGAGACTTCACCAGCTGAAGAACAAGACCCACAGCTCCAGACCCTCCAGACCTTCCTCTAACAGGGGTAACACACAGCAAGATCTCAGAAGAACGAGGAACATCTGCGTACTGAGAACATGGGGCCTGTGGACCCGTGAAGACCTTTGATTCGGCCCACCATCCCATACAAATCAATCAATTAATAAATGCAAAACTAATCAAAATAATTCATTTAAAAAAAAGGGAAAAACGCATAGCTTTGTTACTTTCATTTTAATTTCAAAATATTATTTTTAAGTTTGTACTTTTTTTAATCTTAGAAATTTTTATACATGTTAATATAACATAACTTAATATAATGCAACATTTAATTTTGTACAAGACACATCAAGTATTTTGGCTCTTTGCCTTCAAAGTCTTCACCCCTAGAGAAACAACTGTGCTTTGTGACCTTCCTTCCTATAACCGCTGGAAGCATTTCACTTCTTGCTGCATTTTGCATTTAACCTGTCAGTAACTCCTTATCCTTTTCAGTCATGCAGTTCTCCAGCGGGACTCGAACCTACAAACTTTCAGTAACCAGCCGTGACCTTTAACACCACTTTAGTGTCTGTTTGAATGATCTGCTGGTTCTTCATGATAGTTTCTTACCTTCTTCATGATGCCCGTCTTCCTCTTGCTGAAGGTCGTGTACCGTCGCAGTTTGTTGTCTATAAACTCCATCTTTATCTTCACTCTTCCGCGGGTCTTCTTGCCCGGTTTCGCTCCAACCGCGAGCGCCGCGGAGGGCAAGCCGGCCTCGGGTCCCACTATTGCGGCTTCCATCTCCGCTCTCTCCCGCTTGACGCCGCCTCCCCTCCGGTTGTCCCCGACTGACCCCATGAGTTCGTCCTCATCGCCGGACTCAGAGTCCGCATCGGAGCCGCTGCACAGGTGCGGGGGTCCCTCTTTATCCGGCTCAAACCTCCCTGGGATCCCGAGCCCCATCGGCCCCAGCCCGCGAGCGAACCCCGCACGGACCCCGGCGCCCATCACCACCGCGCCGTGGCCTGCGCTCTTCCCCGCCGCTGATCCGCTTCCACTCAGCGCCGCTGCGGTCTGGCTGGATAACATCCTAGAAACCGGGGAGAACGATCAGTGAGACGGCAGCGGAGCGCTGGAGCGACAGTCGGTGAGAGAGCGAGATCCGAAGTGGCGCTCATACACCAGCAGAGTCCGCGAGAAACTTTGAGAAGTGATGCTTAACCTGAGCGCCTCCAGCCGGCTTCACTCCCGCTTCGCCTCCCCCTGGAGCTCAGCGAAAGACGCGCTTTCTCTAAAAGGAAAACCGCGCTAGCGCTTCCGCGATCCCTCCGCCGCGTCACCTAGTGCGCCGCGAACGCGTCAAATCAGCGCTCTTCTCCATCAACGCGCCGCGAACGCCTCAACTCCGCGTCCCGCCGCTGACAGCTGTCAATCACCGCGCGTAAGTGACGCTACGCAACGCCAGCGCGGAGGGATCTATACACGGCCGATCTACTTTTCTCCATATAAAGAGATACGCCGTTTCCTTTTTTGGAGTTCTCGCTCCTTATATGGCGAGTCACAGTCGAGTCCAGCGATTGGCTCGCGAGGGGACGGCCTGCAGCGCGGTTGGCTAAAGCGACATCTCATTTGCATAAATACAAAAACGGTTGCGCTCACTTCACACGTCACCCTAGAGGGAGGGGCTTCGCGTATTAATAGATACGGGATATTAATAACAACAATAGTAAGGTTATTAACGTGATTTATGTAAGTGTGCTAAGGACTAGGAAAAATACATGATTAAATCTGCAATATTAAACTTTCATAACACTACTAGTATTAATACAAATATTAATCAAGCCACATAACACATAAACAATCCAAACAATCTTTCCATTCCACTGCAACAAGCATTTATATAATTTCATGGCACTACAGTACAAATATAGTTCCCATAGAAACGGTTATAAAAGCCTCAGACTCAGAGGTAAGAGAGGGAGCTGAACATTTCATTAAAATACTTGAATTAAACGCTTCATAATCCATGTATTCTTCATCCACAGGAATGTTCTAGAAGGACAGAATCAAGAGCGTTTGGTGTTCAGTCGTGACACACATCAGAGCTTCTCTGTGCTGGGTTTCAGGAGCCGCGGGTCTCGAGAACCTCTAAACAGTCAGTCAGAATAGAATGTCTGATGATGAGTTGTTTACTGAAGTGAAGAGCTGCTGAAACCACTGGAGAAGCTTAGGAGGAGCGAGAATCAACTGTTTTCATGTTTAGACTGCACACAAATCAAAAGTGAACACAACATTTGCATGTAGCCAAGTGTCAGAACAACAAATACTTTATGAAAATAGGAGGCAAGCAAGAAAAAAAAAGAAGCATTTGAGCGAGAGCTTACTCCGTATGAAGAGCACAGAAGAGTGACACGCACCTGAGCTCTTCTCTGATGACGGACATCATTTGCATAGCAAAAGAAGCTCCGCTCAAGCTAACCACACACACACACGACTCAGTGTCCAACAGATGGAGGCCATTTATGGTGCATTTGACGGGCAGCAGAGTCAGTTTGAAGAACAGAGAATGGAAACACATTCACACACAGCAGCCAAACTACACCAAAACATCTCAGACCGAAACTGATAATAGTGCCAGTCATCTGAACTCTGTCCTCTACTGGAAAAGTCTTTGTTGGAGCTTTGTCTCTCACACACAGCGCCATCTCCTGGCCTTTACATGCAAAGATCTGAACACAAACTTAAAGGAATAGCTCAGACAAAACTGTATATGTACCCCTCTCAATTCATCAGAGACCAAGAGGATTGTGTGTCTTCATTGGATCTGGAGAAATGTGTCTCTGTAATGAAAGTGAATGGGTGCCGTCAGAATGTGAGTCAGACAAGAGAAGACAAAAGATCAAACTAATCCAGCATTAAGATGATTTTAACTCAAATATGAGTCCATAAGAACTCTTTCTCCAGTTAAGAGGAATTCTGGTCTGAATCAGGAGAGACATCTGCTCCGATCAAGCAGCTCTAAACAAATATGTGCTGGATGGATATGACTGGAGGAAGTTATTATGGATTATGGACTCATATTTTAGTGTTTTGGACTCTCATTCTGACGGCACCCATTCACATCCATTGCTGAGACACAGATGCTTTCCACACACCTGATGAACAAACAAACTCATCCTGATCATGGACGGCCTGAAGATGAACACATTTATACTTCTGAATGAACTCGTCCTTTGATTATCATTGAATTAACATGGAAATCCCATGATACATGAATATTATCATCATTAAATACTATAGTTTGATCATTTAGACACATGGAGAAAAGATTGTTGAAACAGTGGATGGAGCGAGGCTGTTAAAACACGAGAGTTTAATGAGAGCAGCATTACATCTGGATTACAGTGACCTTTATAAAGCAGAATATAAAAGCATCACGGTGTGAGAGCCTGCCTTAAAAATAACCACGAACAGACTAAAACAAATAACAACAACAATAATAATAAAAATGCATATGAAAAGATTATATAAAAGAAGTTCTTAAAAATAACACGCATTAACTGCATTACAAAAGATACTGTAAAAAAACAGCAAATAAGTCCTTCATGTTCTAGGCACTTTTATTGGTAAAAGTCAAGGTTGACCTGCTATTTTGATCTGTTCACCTGAAGACAACAGTCCAGGATGTGTTTCTCCTGCAGGAGTCTGAACACTGGCCTTCATCATAAACTCACATCAGCGCTTCTCAACCGCCATCGCTCTCGTCACACTGCTGTGACGCAAGGGACTCTCATTCAGGTTTATCTACGGACACTCCTGCTTTCAATCTCAGAAATCTTAGGAGCTGAATGTTTCTCAGGGTTCCTCCTGTGTTCAACCAAAGGACTGATGTGATTTTTCTGTCATTTGCGATGGATAAAACTAGTAAAATGTATAATTGTTATAAAAATGCTCAAGGTATTTTAACATTGGATTCATGTTCATGGCTTTTCCAGCGCTAGAAATCACTTTTAAAATCATATATTCAGGTTTTTAAAACAAAACTAAATCTAAAGTGGTGAATTTAAATAAAAAACATCTTAATGCTTATTTTGTCTCATTTTAAATAATGTTTTTGAGGCCCCCTACAGGACCTGGTTGAGAACCGCTGATCTAATCACAACACATCAACACCACATCTTAAGTTTGAAGTGTAATCCATGCATCATTTAAGTCTCTCAGGTGTGTTTGAGAAAACATATCTATCCAGAAGGATTTTGTAGAGACGGACGGGAACTGGGAATTAATCATGGCTTAGAAATCTTCGCAATCTGAGGCGATGCATATTTATTTATTACAATAACACAGTCAGCTGACCTGTGAGCACCTCAGAGAAACATAAAGATCATGTTATCATTAAGAACAATCTCTCACACACACACACACACACACACACAGGTTAATTAGTGAATATTTGTTAATATCGTATTTAGTGGTGGGCCGTTCGCGAGACTCTTATCGCGCAATAAAAAAAATATCGCCGTTAATCTATTGACAAAGTTGGGTTGGAGTCTATACGGTGACTT
>JAUMHQ010000070.1:22716652-22729169 GCA_032361165.1 Enteromius paludinosus
TTCATATTGTAATACCTGTCATACCCATGTCATTATACACATTTGTGTCCTCATAAACCACATAAACACACACACACTCACACACACACACACACACACACTCACACACACACACACACACACACACACACACTCACACACACACACACACACACACACGCACGCACGCACATGGGGGAAGGCGTGTGTAAACTAAGCGTGGTCTGGGAGCAGCGAGGGCTCCGTTGTGTCTCAGAGATGTTCTGCAGGGCTCAGCGCATCGATCGGCCCGGATCTTCAGGAAACACAAACCCAGACCTGTGGAGAATCCATACGGGGCCATCCTCGAGTCAGGGGCCCATCAGAGCCTAATGCACTCACTAATGAACAGAGGAAACACAACCTGCTGATGATCCCATAATGCACCTAAACATTGCCACACACACACACACACACACACATGAAATAGACGAGTGTGGTGATCTCAACCTGTTACCACGGTAACCAGAGAGGAAGGTCAAAGGTCAATTACACAGGATCTTATTTCTGTCATCGAGAATGATGACTCCCTCCTGCAGACTACATCAATCCAGATCAGTCCAGCGCGGCCTCTGAGACAGATCTGGATATTAAAGACTAATTTTGGTTGTGTGACTATTAGAGCTTGACTATCAGAACTAGTCAACAGCACTACAACTAGTACAAATGTATTAGACTGCAGGATTACACGCACACACACACAAGTAAATCAATAAAGCATATGATCACTTTAACATAGCTCTGTATTTTCTCATCAGTCTGTTTCTTCATCTCTCTTTCATGTAAACTGTCTGGAAACAGCGAAGCCCAATCTCCAGCCCTAACACACACACACACACGCACACACGGCTGATGGCGCTTTTATTGGTTTAAAGCCTTTCAATCTTTAACATGACAGATGAGCCTGAAGCAGCGGTGCATTCTCTGACCATCAAGCGCTCAGAAATGCTCTCACGCACACGGCTCAGTGTCTTCAGAGGCTGAAAGGTCGATACACGCACAGGAAGGCAGAGAGATGCTCTCTAGAAAGCCACTGAACCAAATATTCCAGCTGAGTGGCTCAAACGCTGCAGGCGCCCCCGCGCTCCGCATCTACTCATGCATTATTAGCCAGCGCTGCAAACACAGCACGCGACGATAAAAACATGCCACAGATTCAGCACGCAAACCAGGATGCCATGCAGGAGATTTGCAGCACACACACCCGCCCTGAAAGACGTCATTGAGGGCCGGGGGCCCATGAGGAGGCACTGGGGCCCCTGGTGTCAGTTATCAGGCTCCGGCTGCGCTCCAGTAATCCTCAGGTCAGCTCAGAGCAGCACCGATGACAAAGATGTGTTTGACAGGGACACACTCACACAGGAAAAAAACTGAGCTCGGAAACAGAACACGCAATCATAGTGAGCCTGCCATCACTCCTGCTAGGGCTCCTAGTGCTGAAAATGATCCAAAATAAGCATTAAAATCAGCTCAAACTACAGAAAATCAAGATGCTTCTTATTTCAACTCATTATGTCAAAACCTGTTTTTGTCTTTGAAGAACCAGTTTCAAGAGTCAGGATATATGACGAATCCTGATCTTAAAAATGTGATTCCTAGACCTGGAAAACTCATTCAAATACCATGGAGTACACCTCCCATTTTTCCCAGGATTCTCCTGTATTTTACCATTCTATCCCACTATCATCCCATTTAAATATTTTCCTGTATTTCTCCCATATTTTTAATCTTGCTATACAAAATCCCACTGGCTGTATTTGATATGTTTGCTCCAATCACCTCAGTGGTTAAAATAAACTATTTTATTCTGCATATTAATGATATACATATTAACTACATGTTTGAGTATTTTCTATGTTGTGGTACCTGAATCTTCACAGGTATGCAATGGACATTTTATAACTTCCTACTTAATATTGAATAATAAAACCACTCAACACAGTCCAGCAACCACCCAAAACACCCTAACAACACCCTAGAAACCACTCAACACAGTCTATTGACCACCAAAAACACCCTAGCAACACCCTAGAAACCAAAACACCTTAGAAACCACTCAACACAAGTCCATTGACCACCCAAAACACCCTAGCAACACCATAGAAACCAAAACACCTTAGAAACCACTCAACACAGTCCATTGACCACCCAAAACACCCTAGTAACACCCTAGAAACCAAAACACCCTAGAAACCAAAACTCAACACAGTCCAGCAACCACCCAAAACACCCTAGAAACCACTCAACACAGTCTATCGACCACCCAAAACACCCTAGCAACACCCTAGAAACCAAAACTCAACACAGTCTATTGACCACCCAAAACACCCTAGCAACACCCTAGAAACCAAAACACCTTAGAAACCACTCAACACAGTCTATTGACGACCCAAAACACCCTAGAAACCAAAACACCCTAGAAACCAAAACTCAACACAGTCCAGCAACCACCCAAAACACCCTAAGAACACCCTAGAAACCACTCAACACAGTCTATCGACCACCCAAAACACCCTAGCAACACCCTAGAAACCAAAACACCTTAGAAACCACTCAACACAGTCCATCGATCACCCAAAACACCCTAACAACACCCTAGGAACCACTCAACACAGTCTATCGACCACCCAAAACACCCTAGCAACACCCTAGAAACCAAAACTCAACACAGTCTATTGACCACCCAAAACACCCTAGAAACCAAAACACCTTAGAAACCACTCAACACAGTCCATTGACCACCCAAAACACCCTAGAAACCAAAACTCAACACAGTCCAGCAACCACCCAAAACACCCTAACAACACCCTAGAAACCACTCAACACAGTCTATCGACCACCCAAAACACCCTAGCAACACCCTAGAAACCAAAACACTGTAGAAACCACTCAACACAGTCCATCGATCACCCAAAACACCCTAGCAACATCCTAGAAACCACTCAACACAGTCTATCGATCACCCAAAACACCCTAGCAACACCCTAGAAACCAAAACACCCTAGAAACCAAAACTCAACACAGTCCAGCAACCACCCAAACAACACCCTAGAAACCACTCAACACAGTCTTTCGACCACCCAAAACACCCTAGCAACACCCTAGAAACCAAAACTCAACACAGTCCAGCAACCACCCAAAACACCCTAGAAACCACTCAACAGTCTATTGACCACCCAAAACACCCTAGAAACCAAAACACCCTAGAAACCACTCAACACAGTCTATTGACCACCCAAAACACCCTAGCAACACCCTAGAAACCACTCAACACAGTCCATCGACCACCCAAAACACCCTAGCAACACCCTAGAAACTAAAACACCCTAGCACAGGGATACCCAACCTTGTTCCAGGAGATCTACCTTCCTGCAGAGTTCAGCTCCAATCTTGATCAAACAGAACCGAAGGAACTAATTAGGATCTGAAGGAGGACTTGATAATAACAGGCAGGTGTTAGAAATTAACTCTGCAGGAAGGTCTCCAGGTGTCAGGCTGGGCACCCCTGCCCTAGCAACTCCCTAGAAACCACTCAACACTATTTAGAACACCCTAGAAACCAACCTAACCCCCTTAGCAAGTGCCAGTTGCATAAAATTCTTAGATTGGTCTAACTTGAATCTTAAAAGCGAAACTGATTGACCTTTGACTAGCTGCTGTTTGGTCAGGCTAGTTGTTCGTAGGACATCGACTGCCCACAGTTTCTCCTCACAGTCTTCAGCAAGTGAAACGAATAACCTCAACCGTAGTCTGACTGGGTCCAGGAAGTGGACGAGAGTGACCCCTCACTCAGCTGAGTGGACCGGACGGATGCGGGAGTGACATCATCAGCGTCACGTGACCTCGTGAAGACCTGTCTGGTGATCGTGGTGAAGCTCTCTGCTGGAGAGTGCAGTCATCTCATATTTAGCTGCCATTAGTGTCTGTGGAAGTGCTGCGGCTCCCGGGGAGAGGAAAACTAGGTCAGGATGAAGCTGAAAGCAGTGTCATATTAATACTCTCAATTTCCCCAGTAACTACTTTACCAGCGAGTGTGTTTTTTCATCTGACTCTTTCTTTCTGACATTTCAATTACAGCAGCAGACGCTCGAAGGGACAGGAACGCCGAGTTCACTTCAACAGAGAGCACAAATCTCAGATCCTCGCACAAGCGCAGGCACACTAACTCATTTATACTTCTACAGACGGATGAGGAACGAGCGCATGTTTGCACTACAGTTTACACACAGCCAAACTGTAAAAACACTGTAGTATTCATGCCAGGACACTAGTTGGTGATGTCACTGTGTAAAGAAGCACTCCGTGAACACATGTTTGTAGTTCACAGAGAGTAACAATGTTTTAAAGCTTGTTTTCAGCCTCCCGAAACAACAATAAATGAACGGACAAAACACAGGACGACTGTTCTGCTGATCATCTTTCCAAAACATTTATGTTAGTTCTGTCAAACGATGAATACATGTATATATTAGGTAATGTAACATTTATATATTATAATATAAATATATGAATATATAAATGTAAAAACATAATATTTTTAAAAATATATACAGTATGTGTGTGTATTAACACACATAATAAGCACATGCAGTACACATGCATATACAGTGTAAAAAAAAAAAAATATTTTGGATGTGATTAATCACAATTAATAGTTTGACAATACTACTGTCAACAGCTTCAAAGCTAATTCATTGGAAAGGTTCACATCTGTTTAGACTCATGTTGATTTCTCTCAGTAATGATGAGCTGCAATTAGAGCTGGATGACACGACCATCACGATAAAGCTATATATCATTTATAAACATAGATTATTATGTTAACATATTATTTATGATATCAAAGTTTTTGATGCAATAGAATTGTCATAATTCTTGTCACCACTATCAATAAACATTTGATCTGATCATTTTATACTTGATCTGAGTGCATGACCGTGATAAAGACTATAATCTAAAACCAAAACCTAATCTAGTCTACGGGTATATCACCCGCCTAGCTTCAAAGAACGGTGAGGAAACATGGCAGGGAATGGTGTAATTAACCAACCCTAAGACGCTCCTAGCGCCGTGAGCTCCGAGACCGGATTAGACACGCTACATTAACACTTGTGAGCCGCTTCAGACTCGATCTGGTCACTGCAGACGGCCAGAGACTGACCACACACTCCTGTGAATGAGAGACGTCAGGGAGCTGCTCTCACACACGCTCAAGACGTCTAGAAGAAGCTAATGATTTCAGCTTGTAATACGCTGTCAAGCATCCTTTGACTTTCTGTTATAACACACTTTCATTCCTCCAGCTCACAGCACTCCAGCAGGGTCTCTGCAGGCAATCTCTTAAGACCTTTTTAAAGGGGTCATAAGGTGCCCCATGCACTTTTTCAAGCCGTTTGGACTAAATGTGTGTTGGGAGTGTGTGTACACAACCCCCCTACAATGATTAAAGATCCACCAGTAGTTTTATTAAATTAAAAGAAGAATAAGTTGCCTCTTCTGAAATCAAGTCATTCTCAAATGCATGTGGGTGTGGCGTCACACTGACAGAGGCCACTCCCACAATAGTTGATTGACAGCAGCGTGTCACACAGACTGAACTGGTGTCTTACCTCTGAGTGAGCCGTCATCAGACTGAGAGCGCCTTGGAAACGAGGGGCGGAGTCAGCGGAGCTCTTGAAGATTTAAAGGGGAAGTACACAGAACCGAGTGATTTCTAAAGAGCTGTTTCTGACACGGTAAAATGAACGATTTTTCCACTATCTTTGAGAAATTTTAAAGCAATCTATATTACTAACTTTTCATTAAGATCCTAAAGAATCATATTAGCTAGTGGAAAACTGCCTTTGTATGACTCCTTTAAGACCAAGCAAAGAAAATGTAAGAAATGAGTGTAAGGGAACACTATGTGAGCCTGGAGCACAAAAGCAGCCAAAACAGCACAACAATACACTGTCTGGGTTAAAATGATCAATATCTTGCCATGAAGATATTTCCATTAATTTTCATTAGTAATATGCATTCCTAAGAACTTCATTTGGACTTATTCAACTTATTTTTTTCAATATGTTTTTTTTTTTTTGCACCCTCAGATTCCAGATTTCCTGATAGATGTCTCTCAGACAGATCTGGATCTGAGAAAGAGCAGGCCGTGTCCTTCAGCATCAGTCCGAGCAGACGGAGCGAGGGACAGATGTGTTTTGTTTTCCTTCATTCAAACAGAAGCTGACAGGAAGTGCGAGTTATTATAGCAGCATCACAGTGTATTGTTGTGTATTTCTACAGATACAGCTGTGCTGCTGATGACTGCTGCTGTGCTCCAGAGACACAGAGAAAAATAATAATAATTTTTTTTATTTGTATAGCACTTTTCATACATGCAATGCAACTCAAAGTGCTTCACAAGACAAATATAAAGACAACATCAGAAACGAAGCATAAAAACAAAAATGTGTCCTTCAGACAAACACTTAAATACAAACAAACATTTGGTGACTTTGGTTGTTTTTAAGAGTTATGTGTTTTAAAGCTGTACACTCCTCTCACAGCTGCTGAGGAGATGATGGAGAACTGGTCGAGCCTGACTGACTAACTCACCCGTCATCACAGCACTTGATTACAGTGATCGGGTCACGCTCGTTACATGAGTAATGACATGTCTAACAGCGGCTCGTGGGAACCTGTCGAGGAAAGGGTTAAACAGACCTTCCCATTACTCCCGGTCTAATCCTCCTCAGAGAAAGACGTTCATTCACCGGATTAAGTCTCACTGGACGCATGACAAAACGTCCTCGTAACGGTTTATTAGTATGTCAATCACAGCCTCACTGTTAGAAAGAGAAGAGTGTCCCATACCAAACGCCCACAGAACTTCCTGTGCTTCAGAAGAACAGCAGACGCCAAAGCTGCTCTATATTTAGTGTTTCTAAAGGAAAGATGGGTTGACTAAACCAAGCACTCTCAGGAGCTGCTGTATTTATGTATATGGCTGACCCAAATACATAAAACATCCCGTCATACAGACAGATATTACAGTTTCCTGGAGCAGAACCGCGCGTCTGGATCTGGTTAACGCCCATCACATCCACTCTCTGAAACCCGGAGACAGTACGGATGAAGAATCACTCCACCAGCTGTTACTGGACACATTTACAGCGATATTAACCCCTTTAATACATAAATAAGAACATTAACCTAATTCTCTAAAACTACAAATACATTTACATGAGCTAATAATAAAATACACACACTATCCCCTCTGATCCCCTTCATCTTCTCAGAGCTGCCCTCGCTGCATCTGAGCCCAAGGGCTACATCTATATCTATATACATCTTGTGATATTCTCAATATATATATATTTGATCAATGGGATTCAAGTAAATACCAAGGTGTTATAGCTAGTTGTGCTAGCCACTGTACTAGCCAAACGTTTGCACACGTTACTAATTTTAATGTTTAAAAACTTTGCAAATCTTTTGCTCATCAAGCCTTCATTTAATGAATTAAAAATACAGAAACAAACAGTTACACTGCGATGTATTTCCAATTATTTGTTATATTTTACAGTTTAAAATAATGGTTTAATGTTGTAATATCTGTTCTTGACCGTTTTTAAGGTATTTTGCCGCTTCATTTAGTAAATCAGTGTCTCATCGTATTATTTCACTGTTATCTTTGCAGTGCAAACTATTGTACCGTTGTTGTTCTCCTCATTATTGACCTACAGCGTATAACAGAAGCCTCACACGTCCACACTGAACAAAGAGGTGCATCCTTTAAAATACATATTTCTCCGATCTCCAGCGTCACGCGATTCTTCAGGAATCATTCTGATACGTTGATTTATTAACAGTGATGAAATGTTTGTGTATCATACACTTTTATAAATTTCCCCAAATGTAAAATTAATTTCCATAAATTCCTGGTAAGTTTCAAATTTAAGATTAGAGATTGCTAATAACGAGTGCAGGCAAATGTCTTTAATATGATCACGAATCAGAAAAGGTTCAAATATGCTAGGTAACCATTATTTAGCAATAAATAGGAAATGTATTTTTTTCCTGCAGTACCGATAGCAGAATCATTAACATCAGGGTAACACTGTAGGCGTCTCCCGCCTTGTCATGTGTTGTTTTCAGTTTTGGTCCTTGTGCTTTTCTGTGTATGTTTATTTACCTGTCAGCTCCTCATGTCTTCCCTCGTTTGTGTCTCCGCCTCTTCATTAGTGTTCCCTCCCTGCCAGCCTTCTGTGCCCAGGTGTTGCCCCTCTACGTCTTGATTATGTGTGTATAAACACCGTGTCCAGCGCTTGCCCAAGTGTCGGATGTTGACGCTTCTTGTCGGTTTGTTCACTCACCTCTGCTTGCTGCACTGTCCTTGTTTTTATTGTTTTGTTGAATAAATGTTCCATTTGCTCCTGAATTCCTGCCTGCCCAGTCGGAAGCGAGAGCATGAGTATAACGAACCTGCCACGTTACAGTCAGAACTTATCGATCAATACTTATCAATACTTCGGTCTTTTATTATTTAGCACTGGTACCGATTAAGAACAATCCCTACTCAGAGGTATTCAGCTGTAATGGCTCGGTAAAGGCCTTCATGTCACCTCAGAGCTGTATTAAACACTGAAACTCTTCTGTGGCACCTCTGCAGTGTTCTTGTGGCAATAGAAGGGTTAAAATCATCCCAGCACATACACATGTGTCTCAGAGACTGGACTCTGCTATAAAGAGCTACTGCAAACACTTCAGAAGAAGTATTCATCAGCAGGAGAGGTCAATATGGACCAGTTCTGCCTCAACACAAGCATTTCAATGTATAACCGGTCGTGGATGATCTCCGTCACACATACACACACACACACACACACACACACACTCAGGGTTTCTGCCAGCAGTCGTTAAGCTGAAGCGAGGCACGCCGGGGCATGTTTTCTCACCGCAGCTACTGTTGTCATGAGCGGTTCATTAACTACAGATCTGAGAGTCTCCTCACAATACCGCGGTAAAACCCTGCAGAAACACTCCTGTCCGGTCTGAGGCGTCTGGGAGCGAGTGAACAAACTCAACCAGGACATCGTTACCCATCACACCTCAGAAAAAAACAACCACTAACGACTAATGAAAGAGTATACACACGGAACGACTTCCAGGCAACCTTTCAAAATACAAGTCTGACTTAACCTAAAGAAACTGTGACAGAAATATATTATTATTGTACAGTAGAATGAATGCTTGAATGTAATAACGCAACTAATAATTAGAACAAAATAGTTTGTTCAGGAAATAATGACAGTTTTTCTTCCATGTTTTAACTTTAACTGTAAATCTGTAACGAAGTTAGTGTTTTATGCCTTGATCTGATGATTACAGAATTTCTGGAGGAACGTTTTTAATTAATTTAATGAATTAGAAATGTGTTTCGACTACTAAAAAGTAATTAAACCATTAAAACAATCAAGATAAACTAAAATGAAAAAAACTAAACGAATAAATCAGAATTTGAGAAGAAATATAGTAATTAAATGTATTTCATGGGGCAATTGTTCTTGCTTTTAATTTTTATCTTATTATCTGTTCTTCTGTTTGATAATGTTCAGTGCTTTGCTACAATCTGTATTGTTGAAAGCGCTAGAGAAATAAAAGTGACTTGACTTGACCATAAAAAAAAACAAAAAAAAAAACACAAACAGAATCCATGAAAATTAAAACGGAAAAAATGGATTTTGAGATGGTTTAAAAATGAAATGGGTTTCAAAGGAACTAAAACACTGAAGACATAAGACGTCTGTCACTAGAGATTTAAAACTCAATGTAAAGACAAAAACACACTCTTCTCTTCTCTTCAGCACAAAGGATGATTGACAGGTGAGTGGGCGGAGTTTCTAGAACTGCCTCGGTTTGTGCTCTCAGTGGATATTTGTATCATTTCTGTCTGTATTAAGAGCTGAACATCAGCTCACATCGAACAGATCTTAAAACGACTGCACACACACACACACACAAGCCCGTTCACATTCACTGAGTGTGTTCAGTCTGTCTCCGCTCCTGTGTTACACAGCAGCTTCACAATCAGCAACAGAGAGAATCAATGATGCTGAATTCATCAGTCTCTGCTCAGGAGTCCTTATTCAGATCAAAACAAAGCGTAAAGCTGGGAAGAATCCATTCACATCTAATCTGTCAGCGCAGGTGAACTGATACGGTCATATTCTGATGTCAGATTGAATTATCATCGCTGAAGACCTGATTATCATCCGGTGAATAACAGCAGATCAGAGCCTGAAGGCAGACGCGGATGTACATCATCCAGAGATCCTCACACATTCATCAGAGCAGCAGGAGGCCGGACACAAGCCGCGGCTCCACAAAGAGCCCGTTTGTTCATTATGATGCAGTCTATTCAGACTCTGTCCTAATCAACACGGCTAACAGAGAAGGACTTCTGACCACCCAGACGTCCACAGCAGGAGCTCTTCTCAAGATAACCTCATTCTCACACGGCCAGAACGCCTTCATGTCAAGTCATTTATTTCTACAGCGCTTCATACAATACAGACTGATTCAGAGCAGCTTCACACGACAGTAATGCTGTGAAATTATAAACTACTGAATTCAGTTCAGGTTTAGTTCTCGTCTGATGGAGTCAGTGCCGTTAAAACAATAATATTACTACAGAGAAAGAAGGCGGAGCTATTTTTCTGGCTGTAGTGTTGCTGCGGGCGCCATGTTCTGGAGACGCTGTGTGTTTAGCATCACGTTATGGTAAGGGGCGGAGCATTTCCATCAGACGCTTGAGGTATTCGACCAATCACAGTGCACTGGATAGCTGGCCAATCAGAGCACACCTTGCTTTTTTATAACCTTGAGCTTCGTACAAATCGAGCCGTTTCAGGAGGCGGGGCTTAGAGGAGAAACAGTAATGTACAGGATGTGGAAAATAATGTGTTTTTTGCACATTAAACCAAATAAACACATTACACCAAACACACTAAATAATGTTCTTTTTAGCAACATCATACGATTGCTTTAATATTGATCTCAGCTTTTATTTTGGCAGAACCCCTCAGTGATTCTTTTTGTTGGTAAAAGCAGATTTATAAATGATATTTGATTATCACATGCCTTTAAAAGAAATCCTGAAACTCTGACTGAGTGACTGACGTTCCTCACGCTCTGAACCCCGGCTATCGAGCTCACGCAGTGAATGTAATATGAATATAATGTGAATTTCCATCCCATGTGTTCAAGAGAACAAAATCATCACTTCCTGGCTAACTGTCAATAAAAAAGAAATCGAGCTGCTGAAGACAGGCTCTTTTTTCCTTTATAATAAAATGCCATAACATACGCTGTCATGTTCGTGAGCTCAGATGCCTGATGTTTAGAGCTCTATTACGAGAGGTGATTAAAGCACAGGCAGACTAAACCACTGAAACAGCTTCTGAGATGTATGAGACTTTGAGACTTTATTCATAAGTTTTTGCATTTAAATGCAGCATTGTCTTCTGTACACATTCTAGTACTGTACCTTTAGGTCTTTCTCTCATTTTAATACTTCACTGCTGGTTGGTTTCATCTCTTTTCTACACAGTGGTTGGAATATGAAAAACACATCCTGAGCTGTACAGAGATGCACCTAAAGAGCATCGATTAAAACAGGATCCTTCAGATATCTCTGATGTAAAGCTCCATTAGTGTCATAAATCAGATCAGTGTTAAACACACAGAAGCTGTGCTGCAGCGCTCCGACAAATCTGAAAACACTGTCTTCCACGGGGAAATATTGCTGATGATTAATGCTGTTTGAAACAGCACAGAAACTGATGCAACAGAAGTTCAATAGAGAAGGATGCAGCGCTGATGATCACACACACACACACACACACACACTCTCCATAGGTGTAATGGTGTTTCTACTGTACATGTACTGGTATTCCTATCTTTGTGGGGACAATTGGTCCCCGTAAGGTGATAAATACCAGGTGCACGCACACACTCACGTGAACACAACCTCACACTGTGACGACTCTGAAGTTTCTCCCGCCCCTATTGAGAAGAGTGTGGTTGATTCTGATTGGTCTAGCCAGTGTTAATTGCTAATTGGTAGCATATATATATTAATGTGTGTGTTAACTAATGTAGACTCTGTGAGAGGGAGTTTCACAAGTGTTTCTTTTTGTAACATGTAACCTTTCGTTGATTCTTTAATTCTGGGTTTCGCCCTGTGCATTTTATTTTACATAACATGTAGAATAAGTTTTGGTTGTGATATTCTTTTGCCCTATCCCTAGACTTATGTTCTTTTCATCTTTGTTTTCTTTGTATAATTTAACCATTAAATTTGCATTGGTTATATATTTTGGTTTGTTTCCTCTTTTTTGTTGCAACCTCAAACGAGCGGGTCATAACAACACACACTCACTCACACACACACACACACACACACATGTTGGGTTTACATGTTTTATGGGGACATTCCATAGGCGTAATGGTGTTTCTA
>JAUMHQ010000070.1:22736819-22751330 GCA_032361165.1 Enteromius paludinosus
ACCTACCCCTTACAGGAAACTGTGTGAATTTTTGGATTTTCAAAACACTTCATTCTGTGTGATTTATAAGCTTGTTTTCCTCATGGGGACCTAAGAAATGTCCCCACAAGGTCAAAATTGACTGGTATTCCTATCTTTGTGGAGACAATTGGTCCCCATAAGGTGATAAATACCAGGTGCACACACGCACACACAGCGTGTTAATCAGGGGTGAAATACCTCGAGCTCATCCTTGTTAATATTTGACTTCTGTTGCTTCTTATTCTGCATCAGAAGTGTGCTGAACCTCAGCTCAGACGACTGCTGGAGAACACGGGATTCTTTTCTCATGTGAAGGGTTTAAACGGCGTTAAGAGAATCCTCCGAGGATCTTCACCTGCAGAGACCGTCCCTGACCTGATTACAGGACTGATCACTCCTGTGTGTTTTCATCATGCAATGCCTTCAAACGCACTCCACACATATGAAGGTGTTAGAGATGCGGATCATCTGTCACACAAAAACACAGCTGCAGGACTTCCTCTGAAACACTTCCTGAGCAGCAGGAAGCAGATCGTCCTTCAGAACGGTTCCTGTGCTATAGCATAGCTGCGACAGACCACACTGTTTCCTGAGCGTCTGGTCAGAACTCTCCCGGTGACGGTCAGGGATGATGCGGAGTGACATCACCATCCAGACGCTAACATCTGACCACAGGAAGATGCTGCTAATGGACAGTGACCTCTGACCCCGACAGGAACCGGTTCATATAGATGTCAAAGCAGAGATGAGCTACTGTAAATACAACACAAATATACTGAACAACACATAAAGCAATGCTGATCGATGTTCAGTGCTGTATAAAACCTTTGTTTGCAGAATAGATGTGTGATGTGTATGTTACATCAATACACGACACATAAATACAGACTTTACAGGGATAAACAGGAAAATAATGATTCAATAAGATCCATTTTTTAACGAGTGCTGTTCCAGCTTCCACTGCTGCATTCATGGCAAGAAACGACTGGGAAACTAGAAAAACTGAATCAATATATAAATACATCTTGTTACATTTTTTTAATCAATTTGGAATCGAATAAAATAAGTCTAGGTTTTGTTCAGGACACGGATTCCTGTTTGATGCACAGAAAACTATATAGACATCAAGTAAAGAAACCGAGCAAATGACTGTAAAGAAAAATGAGAGCAACGCTGCCGACTCGGAGCAGAGTAAACAGAGAGAAATCCAGCGGGAGCCGGCAGAAGACACGACTGAACGCTCTGTCAAACCCACAGAAACACCCGTGACCTGGAAGAGAACTCTCTCGCATCCTTCATCTCAGAAATCAGACAGAGCCAGAAATAAAGACATCAGCTACACAGAGAATCAGTGAGCCTCGTTCATAATTCAGATCCATGACACTGTGTTCTGACTTCACTAACAACATCTACTTTAATCATCTTCTCAAAACATCATCATCTGAACATCAATCATGGAATAAACGCTGAGCATTTCATAAATCTGTAAATGTTACTACACACTCCAGTTCTGAGTAATGTTCATTGCTAAGAACCTGATGTTCATGGATGCGTCTCTGTTTGATTCGGAATAAGTCGTGCTGTGGTGTAAAACACGCTCATGTCTTTCTCAATGAGCGCAGCAATATTTGCTAATGAATGAGAATACATCTTCTGTGCCAATAAAGCAGCTTAGAGCTGAACGGGAGCGGTCAGAGATCATCAGGATCTGATCCGTGTTCTGTGTGTGTTGTTGTGTTGTGTGAGGAGTGTGTTATTATAGTGCTCTATATGAAATATGGGACACACACCAGTCAGGAGGACACTGATCAGACAGACCTCAGTCTTCCTCTGATGAGATCACATGACTCTGACCGTACTGACCAAGCACTGAAGACTACAGGAAACACTACAAAGACACACTATCAGTTATAAGTGTTTTAATCTGTTCAGCAAGCCTGCATTTATGTGATCCAAGGTACTACAGAATAACTGGATCATATTTATATATATTCTGATGGAGAAGAGAGAAAGTTAGGAGATTATTGTAACGCTCAACCCTTCATATGTGCTTCAAAACAGCTTTCAGTAAAACCCAGATTCACTTACGAAAACCAGACATCCATTTAACTGAAAGATCTTAGGTTTAATTCAAGGTTTCACTGGTTTTGTCATCGTTTTCTGCCATTTAATGAAAATATATGACTTTTATTCAATAACGGCAGATTACAGAACCATGTATGATCTGTCAGTGGAATCAGAAAAAACATCCTCCATCGACAGACATTTTTAAAAACTTCTCAGGAAATGTGTCTAGATTCATGAACGACTGGAAAAACAGACCTGAGGAATCAGAGATCTGCTCTAAATTTAAGAGCTTTTAAGACCTTCATTTGAGGACGGGTGAATTAAGACTTTTCAACACACACTAAAACCACAATAAGATTTTCAGATTTCTACTGGCCCTAAAACAAGCAAAATATGAATTATTCAATGATCATTTTTAATATATATTAGATTAGTTTACATTTTACTCATTTAAAATCATTTTATTTTTTATATGTAAATGTCAATCTTTAACCTTTCAGCGTAATGTATATTATTTACAATTAATTTAGTAAATATTAAAAAAGATTTGTTATTTATAATAATTATTGTTTTGTTGTTATTGATTTCAACAGAATCAAATCTCATGAATATTCTCTCAGAGTGAGAGGGATTATTAAATCTTGGTTTAAGAGGTTTAACATGTTTTTGTTCAGGCTGTAAGATACTCATGTAAAGTCACTCTACATGCTTTATTCACGCTGATCTAACTCCTGTCAAACACATCATCACATTAAAAAACTCTAATATTTCACTCAGTGAGCAAGAAACACATCATTCTGTACAAACAGAGGTGACTCCTCCAGAGACCAGGCGCCGCTGCATCACACACAATATACAAAATACACCTTAAGATATTTAGACATAATAATATTACAAATAAGATATATAAATGCAATAATATACACACACACACACACATATATATATATATTTAAGCATGGATTAACTTCCATATTTCCCCAAATCAGTTTCTCAGTTTTCGTTTTCAAAACAATCAGCCTCATACATAATTAACGCAACACACACACACACACACACACACACACACACACTAATGAGGGCTGTAGAAATCATTATTCTGACGGATCAGAAACACAGACATACAAAAAATAAAACATAAAAAAGTAAAATATGTCTCAAAGAGTCTGTCTGTAGACTACATTACATTTCTATTTTGTATCTGATTGTTTCATATCACTGTGAACACAATAATAAACTAGTTGTACACGTGATGATGTGATTCTTCACTGACAGCTGGAGACTGATATCGATATTTGAGATCTGTTTTTATGATTATGATTTACTTCAGAATCAAAACTAAACTCCCATCACACACCTGGAGTCACGCGCTGTAACTTTACTCGCTGCTCCGGTAACCAGCGCTGAGCGCGACTAGTCAAGCAGGTTAGTTAGTTGTCATGAAAGCGTCCTCACCTTTGAGACTGATGATGAAGACGGCGAGCAGAGCGTCAGGCGCGCGTCTGCGTCGCGTCGGTGCTCCGCTGCTGCCGTCGGTGTCGGTCCCCGGTGATCCGTCCATGGTTTCCGCCTTTACAAAGTGCGATTATTCTCTTTCACTAAACGCACACAACGGAGCGAGGAGAAGGCGGCGCGGCGCGGCTCGGGGATCGCTGTATGTTATTCCGGTAAGAGTCTCGGCGCTCCTCGCCGGATCGACGGTAGTCCGTAGGAACCAGCGGGTCACTCTACTCGGTCCCGGTTCCTCCTCTCTCTCTCTCTCTCTCTCTCTTTCTCTCTCACTCTCTCGCTCTCTCTCCGGTTTCCGGTTTCCGCGCGCCGCTCTCCGCGGGAAAACGCGTCCAATGCTGCATCCCGCTGGCGGAGGCGGGAAACACTTCAAGCTGACTTCTCTCGGATTTGATGACTATTTCATTTATTTCCAAATTGTTTTAGACTTGATGCAAAACCGACTAACTTTGACCTTTTGTATAAAAACACAAACAATAATAGAAGCATTTGCTAAACAACTAACCGAAATAAGTTTAACACTTTAAAAACATAAAAAAACCACCAAACATCTGAACATATAGATTAGATATAGATATAGATTATTTATGACCATGTCCCATCCAGGGGCCGGGTTCATACAAGGTTAAGACTAGTCTTAAAATTAGTCAGCTAAATTTTTCTTGAGACTGGTCATAGTTTTTTAAAATTCAGTTACATAAAAATGTTTATTAGTCTAGGCATATACAAAAAATAAACCCGATTACTCTTGACTAACTGCTAGTTGTTCAGACTAGCTCTTAAGACACTGTTTAACATGAAGGCTGAGTGTAACTGGCCCCAGATGATTGGAAGCAACTGAACTAGAGCTATTAGAAATCTAGTGAATTAAGCTACAAACTCCATATTAAAGCACAATATTTCCATCCAACATGTATTTTGAGCTGTTCATATTAATTAGTGTTTCTCTAGTTAGCAGTAAACCGGTTACCTCAGCTGAATATGGGTAGTTGTTATTTATGTTAAGGGGGTTTTTCTGTATAGTTTTGTCACACCACAAGCTTTTATTTGTGAGCTACCCACGTGTTCTTAGATTTGTGCTGGATGTTATCTTTAGAGTGGAAATATTTTGGAAATATATTTTATTTTTAAAAACTTTTTTATATTTATATATTTTTGTTCCCAATTATACGTCAGTTAATTCAGTAAAATAAAACCAGTGAGCTGAGGCAGTAGTGCTAACAGTGTTGTAAACGACTGAAGACGCGAAGATAAGACGAACAGATGAACCGATTCAACTGAATCATTTACGCTGGAACCGATCCGATTGATTCAAACTCGTGACTTCGATCATTCAGTTCAAGTAATACACTAGCAAAAAAACTGACCAAAAGAGCCATTCGCTTTCGGATTTAGACTGAAAAAACAAAACACGTATGATTCACTGTTTCGAAGAGATTCGATCAGACCGCGAATCATTTCATTCCTTCGGGACTCGGAGCGTGTTCGCGACTCATTAGATTCAGATCGGATCTGCACTTTTTATTTTTAGGGGTTCAAGCACGTAGTGCTAAAAACCTATTGTAATTACTTTTATTAGACAGTACATAAATCAAACAACTGAGATAATACAATTATAAACATAAAGACAAAATAAAGAAAAACAAAAACATAGCCTGCAGACTTTACATCCCAAGAAGACACAAAGGACTAATATACAGTTTTCAATGCTTTCAAATGAACAGAATTTGGATAATTTTATATATATTTGTTTTGAATAAATGTATTTCCCTATAGTTATTCTTTTGAGTATTCAAATAATCCCAAGAAAGTATCTTTTGAAATCAAAAAGAAAAGTCA
The DNA here is from genome assembly GCA_032361165.1 of Enteromius paludinosus. Taxonomy (NCBI): domain Eukaryota; kingdom Metazoa; phylum Chordata; class Actinopteri; order Cypriniformes; family Cyprinidae; genus Enteromius; species Enteromius paludinosus. Next base: position 22,742,256 of record JAUMHQ010000070.1, read on the forward strand.
CTTACAAAATAAGATCGAATAAACATTAAAAACCTGACCAAACGTTTCTGTATCTGTTCAATGTCCAAACTAATGAAGTGTTCTTCAGAGGAACGAAGCAACGCTTTAGCCGGGTAACGTTTGTGAATCACTTTAAATCCGTAGTTCCTCCCAAGATATATTCTCCACAGAATATGTTAGCTCAGATTTTTGTGTTATTAATGTATTTATTATTTTGATCTGTGTCAGGAGAGTTCAGAGTGAGAACATGGCCATGAAACCAAGCTTTGAAAACAGCAGCGTATTCATCAGCAGATTCAGGAATATTATATTTCAGAGAGAAATCTGAAGTGTTAGAAAGTCTACCTTGTGAGTTAAAAAGCTGAGCAACTAGAAGTATTCTTGACCCTAGATCTGAACTTCTGAATCATTTCTGAATCATTCGATTCAGCCACAGAATTCATTTTCATTTTACAACGATGCACTTATAAATTAAGAATCAATCTTGGACAGGGGTGTTAAAAATTGGCACAATTTATTAGTGTCTTGAAAATATCGTTTTTTCACACATTTGGGAGGAATATATGGCATTAATGGTAAAGTTTACTGCAGATAAAATCTCCTCAAGAACCATCATGAGCTTCCTCACATCAGAAACATCAGCCCAGCGCATCAACAACAGCTTTGGTCTACATTTTCAACAACAACAAAAATGGTTTGATGGCAAACAGAAATGACTGGATATCAATAATCAGTGTGTGTAACAGTCATCTGTTAAACATTAAAACTCCAGGAATAAAACATACATTAACAACCTGAGAGTCATAAAAAATATTTACATCACTATAAAATCCATAATCTATAATCCATATTCACATTCATTAGTCAGCAGAGGTCCTGTAAGGATCAGTGATTTTGGATTCAACGATTCATCATTCAATCTCTCGACTGGAAACATTAATACAATAAAAGATGTACACATAATAATATTAATGCAAACCCAATTCCTCAAAATATATATATATATATAAACCCCTGATACCACGATTTAACATTAATAACAGTACTGTAAAGACATGCAGTGAAGTCAGAGGTGCTCTGCGTGAAGTAACAGGAAGATACAAATGTAACAATTCAGAGGTTTATGCAGCATCTACACATTATGACCCAGTTACGTGATTTCTGCAGATAATCTGAGATCTGGACATCATACAGCGAGCTGAATATTATTATAGTATTGACCTTTAAACACAGCATCAGTCTGAGCATTAAAACAGAAACACCACAGACTGCTTGAGTGTGTGTGTGTGTGTGTGTGTGTCCTGAGAACAGACAGCATTTCAAACAGTGCTGGTCATCGTATGATCGTCATTATTTCAGCACAGCAAGTTCTCTACAACTCTAGATTTTCTTCATGTGTTTCAGAACTCAGATGTAAAAACAGAAACAGTCCCATCAGTAAACCTTATAATCGAGCTCTGAAGACGATTAGCGTCAGTCATCTCCAGTGAAGCTGTGTAACTCTGACAGGCGTCATGTAAACAGGCGTTCCCTTCCACCAGAAGACTCCTAATCACTAGTGAGTGTCCCTGAACAGGGCTTTATATCGTAACAGCAGCCGTGTGTGTGTGTGTGTGTGTGTGTGTGTGTGTGCAGCTATCTTTGTGAGAAGCCGGTTTGAGTTTTAGATCATCAGAGTGAGCACAGTTTGTCCGGTCCTCATTTTCTGAGAGCTCTTTAAAGACCTGTTTGAGGGTCAAGACTTGGTTTTAGGGGTCAGGTTATAATTGGGTAAAGGATAGGTTTAGGGTCAGGGTTTAGGTAAGGCACTTAGTTCTGATGGGTAGGGTTAGGGTCAGGAGCTACAGTCAATGTATGTCCTCACAAAGATAGCTGTACAGAGTTGTGTGTGTGTGTGTGTGTGTGTGTGTGTGTGTGGTCTGGTTTAACTGGCGCTGTACAGATCCACATTACTGGAGCTCAGACCTCGACTTTCCCTCAGGCGCCGACTGGACAGATTCTGAACACCAGAACAGAGACACGACCAGAGAAGAACATGAGCAAACCTTCATCTTCATCATCAGCATGAAACATTCATTATTAATGTGAAAAAAGGAAAATGCTCATAACTGCAAGTTTGAGCACAAAGAGCAAACACTGTGAGATAAGACGTGTGTTTGATTCTGTCAGGAACAAGCTTCCACAGACTCTAGGGGTGTTTTAATCTCAGCTGTGTGTTACAGTGATTTTACCACAGTAAGAGCGGATTACACTGATGATGATTATCATGCATTCTTCAGTGCAGTAATAGTTGTTGATTCTGGAGAATGATGTTGGTTACCTGGAAGGACTCGTCACCGGTCTTGTTCAGGAAGTTGAGTGAAGAGGCACGTTTCATTCTGTGGAGAAACACACACATTATATCTCTGAGAAACACTGAACGTCTTCAGTTATTATTCCATTAACACAACACAAACAGTAATATAAAGATAAACAATACTGTACTAAAGGCTGAGAACCCTTTCAGTGTGTGTGTGTGTGTGTGTGTGTGTGTGTGTGTGTGTGTGTGTTCATACTTGTTTTGTGGGTCTGGAGGAGCGTTTCCCTGGAGTTTCTTCACCAGCATCTCACTGCTCCTGCGTAACACATCTCTGAGACGCCCGATCGAGCCGCTGCGCTGAAGAACACCACTGCCGTCCTAACACACACACACACACGCACACATCCAGTGTGTTTATCATGTACAGGATCATGTGATCACCATCACTGCTTTAAAGGAACAGTTCACCCAAACACAGAGAGTCAATCAGAACCGAATCGTTCTTCAGAAGCATCATGCGTCATTCAGAAAACATGATCAACAAACCGATGACAGAAGAAAACAGACTACTCAGATTTACATTATTGAACTGTTTTATTATTTATTAAATAACATTCAAAGCACGTGATCTCAATATAGAAACAGATCATCATTATTAAACATACACTGATACAGAACCATGAGAAGAAGAAGAAACGTCACAAAGCAGTGGAGTAATACGTTCAGATATATTCTACTCGCTACGATAGTGAACACAAATAAAGAGAAACCATCAATAAATCCACCACACACGGCATCAACACATCCGTTACTAAGAGAAACCTTTGTTCTTTCTGTACTGCATCATCATCATCATCATCATCATCATCACGTGCGTGTCTGGAATGAATGGAACGATCATCGTTAGTGAAAGCGGCTAATAAGCGAGGCCTGTAGCACACTCGTGATTAATCCAGTCACACCGGCTGCTGCTGAGCGTGATGATCGGAGGAGATTAGTTGGACTTGATTGTACTGATTCTGTTTGTGTTTACTATTGTCCTTTTGTATTATTGACACACTTTTTTCTTATTTAATACTGTGTAGCTGCTTTGACACGCTCTGTACTGCGAACAGCACTAGATAAATATAGATCAAACATCTCTGCGTTTGGCCTTCAACACATCGTACTGCAGCAGAACGCTTTCATTCGTCTCTCTGAACACTGACGACTCAATACTGTTCCCTCTGCAGCTGGAATCTGGATCCGATGGTTTAGATTTCTCATCAGTGTGATCAGCTGATACATGCGCAGCTTGTTCATGCCACCAGATTACACAAGAAACGGTCATTTCTCCAAGACGTTTTTTCTTGCAATTCTGAGTGTGTTTCACAATTAAGATGTTAATAATTTACAACTACAATCCTAGTTTGTTATGAGTTCATTAGTCTCAATTCTAAATGATTGATCCATTTTTAGGTTGTTTGCAATCTTTGTTTTGAATTACAAGTTTATTCGCACAATTCTGTTTATTTTGTTGCAGTTCCAACTTTATATTATTATAGTTACATATTCAGTTTGTTTGTTTTAATTTCGCACGTTTGTCCGCAGTTTTTTGAGTTACGATGAGTTATGATCGCATAATTCTGTTTATTATCTCTACGCTAGTTTGCAGTTATCTCTCAGAATTGAAAATGATTTCACTTTTTTCAGTTTTTGTTTTGCAATTCTGTATTTGAGTTTCTGCAGTTATAATTTCTTTCTGTGTTTGTTTCACTTTTCTAAGTTTGTTTGTAATTCTGAGAGATCGTCTAGAATTGTGAGACAAACTCAGAACGGAGAGATAAAAGTAATGAGCTTTTATTTTCTTTAACTGTGGCAGAATCAAGCTTCCACAGGTATATCAATCGAGCAAACCTGCTGACTACTTCCTCAAACCCACTAATGAGAGCACTGTAAACATAACTTTGAGCACAAGAGATGAAACATGCCGCCTAAAGCGTCTGTGACCTTCGTCTCGTTTGTTTGGTTTGGATGCGTCACACACGTGCTCAAGCGACATCAGATCATCGTTTATCATACATTACAAAAACAAGTATCGAGAGCAGGTTTCTGTGAAACATCAAAGATTGTTCGCCAGCGGAAGCTGCTCAAACCCACAGACAGCAAAAAGAGCAAAACCATCACATCGGCAGAATTAGGAATTCAGTCTGAAAGTTCATCATCAGCGAGGCCTCGACGAAACGCCGACAGATGAAAGTGTCGACATCAATTATCAACACATTAGAGATGAGAGAGAGAGAGAGAAGCGGAGGAAGAGCCCAAAGATAACGTCACGTCAACCGAAGAAAGAGCAGAAGTAGTAGGGTTGAGGAGAGAAGTGTCCCTCTGCCTGCAGCGGCCCAGGATCAACGTCCAGACAAAACTAACAAACACGACCCTTCCTGTGTGAGGAGGAAGAAGATGAAGCAAACTCTGCACGGCTTTATGCCTGATGAGGAGAGAGAGAGAGAGAGAGAGAGAGAGAGAGCACCATTAAGAGCTCAAATCAAACACACGAGTGGCCTGTGTGTCTATCTCTGTGTGTGTGTGTGTGTCTGAGTGTGTGTGTGTGTGTGTGTGTATGTCCATCCGTCTCTTTATCATCTCTCTGTCGCTCCCTCATCCCTGCACTCACACTTCTACTATATTTTATTTGTAGGCCAAACACTGAAACATAGAGTAAGAAATTATATTTAATATAATATATTTACACATTGAAATTATTTTGTAAACCAATATATTTAAAAAGTTGTCTTCACAAAATCCACAAATTAATTTGATAATTTTTTTCATGTAATGCAGGGATTCCCTGAACCTGTGCCACTTAATCTACTTACTTGCAGAAGAACTATTTAATCCTTTTAAAGATTGATTTTTGTCTTTACTATGACAGGACCGATCAGAGCTGACAGGAAGTGAGGTGTGAGAGAGACAGAGGGGCACGCTGCACACAAGACCAGTTTAATGTGGTACAAGATAATTCTATTTAATCTAATGTGATAAACAGGTCAGAATAATCTAAAAGTAGCCTGATTACCTCAAATGTGTAATGAATCAGATTATTTAACTAACTACAGTTTGTGTCATATAATGTCGAATCAGTCTCACAGCTCTGTATACATCACAGAAGAGAACTGGAAGTGTTTGTATGTGTGATGTTCTTTCGTTCCTCTCTCTCTCTCTGATCTAACAGGTGCCGCTCGTCCAGTGCTGAAGGGAGGAGTACAATCCACTGCGTCAGCGTTTCCCAAGAGCATCGTACACTGATCCTAGAGGCCTTCGGTTACGTCATCAACTGAAACTTGCAACGCTGCTGGGAAAGGCTGCTGATTGGCTGATTGGTTGTCATGGCAACAGCTGCAGCGACGTGGCTGGTTAGTGATGGTGAGGCACAAACTCATGCAGGAGCTACGACCACATGCACACACAGACACACACACACACACAGGGCCTTCTGCTTTCCCTCCTGCATTCACACTGTAGTCCTACGGAGTGTGTGTGTGTGTGTGTGTGTGTGTGTGTGTGTGTGTGTGTGTGAGAGGGAGACAGACAGACAGGGAGAGAGAGAGAGAGAGTGTGTGTGTGTATGTGAGACACTGAACACTGGATCAGTCCATCTCAAGTGCTCCAGGGAGAGGAAACTCAGAGTTGTATGGTATGTCACATTATAAAATGACCACTAGAGGGCGTCAGTGACCTGAGCAAGGTAAACAGCACCACACTGGGGCATTTCCACAGCAATACACAGAGATAATCTCTCAAATAAAGACAGGAAGAATACAAAGTGTGTCATTTTTCAGCCCTCTTGAGATGGACTGAAGTTCCACTGAAACAGACTGAGTGACATCTGTGTGACATCATCAGAACAGAAACAGACGAGAATGCAAGTGTGATTTATTCTGAGCGTGAAGGTCGTCTTCACATCCACAGTCTTACATGCACTGCCTGAGAAATCACAGAAACACACACCGAATCACATAAAACATACACCAAAACACACACACACACCACACAGAAATGACAGCTTAGTGCGCTTTAGCCGTTAGTTGTTTTCTGTGAAATAGCGTTGAATGTGCCATCCAAACAGCTTCCGTGTGCGATTCGTTCACGTGTTTTAACTCGTATCAAACACACAGCGAGTCCGTGCTGATTCAGGGTGAACCGTTCCTTTATGTTATGATGTTGATGATTATTTCCATCACAGAGCTGCAGCAGTGCTGGTGTTAATGATCACGCACATGAACAACACACTGGAGCTTCACATGCAGGATATGACATCACACAGAACATCCTGAACACACAGCTCTCTCACGACTGATCTGGACCAGCAGGCATCACATACTGCTATTAACGCTTCCAATCATCTTTCGTTTCATATACAGTATATGACATATATATCTGTAATATACACAGCACATAGACATATATACTATGTAAACAAAAACATTTATTTTGGATGTGATTAATCACCATTAATTGTTTGACAGCACTAAAATAATCATATAATAAACTTTTTTTAGATGTAATAACATTCATTTTAAAGGTAATAAACATAGGCTTCATTTTATGGCAAATATAATGACGTGATTTTGGGACGACACCTGGACGTATGAGATCTGCAGGAGGAGAGTGTGTGTTCAGAGACGCTCACACACACACACACACACACAAGCAGCATGTTAGATCAGCACAATCATGCCAGGACACACAATCAGCTCATGAAGACCGGAACAGATCAGCTGCTCCAAACGTGCCCCACGTGTCAGTGTGCTGTGTTTGAGTTACTGAAGCTGGACTGAGGCTGTGAGGCACGTGTTGAGGGCAGCTGTCTGCGGTCAGTGTCTCTGTGGATGTGTACTCACCCCGCTCCACTCTATGGCCATACTCACTTCATCCCCGGCCTCAGAGCTACTCTCATACTTCACACTGGACAGACTGTCTCTGCTGCGCCGGACGTCATCCTTCAGCAGCTCCACCACTCGAGTCTGCTGGACCGGGTCCACACCCTGACCACACAGAGCAGCACACACTTCAGACACGCCTCTAATGACAACAATCATGAGCAGTAGCTGCAGTTAGAATTTTAACAATAGCTAAATAATAGTGATTATCAGTTTAACCGCTATGTAGCTTGATAAACCTACGACTAAATACAATAGAATTGAATAAACGACTTAAATTCTACTAAAACCTGATTAATCAGGACATGCGACTATATATGATAAAAACTGAAAGATACTATTTTAAAGCAGCTGTCAGAATGAGCACTGTAACACACACACACGAGCATCATCATCAATGAACATCTTCAGAAACACTCACAGAGTTGCTCTGGATCCAGAGAGGAGCAGAAGAAAAGAGAAGAAAGAAAGCACAAGAAACCACCGTCAGCCAGTCATACACACACTCACACTCACACACACACACACACACACTCACTCTCACACACACACACACACACACACACACACACACACACACACCTGTTTGCGGGATCTTACGGCACACTCCTCCAGAGTCTCGGCTGCCTCCAGCTTGCCCTGTCTGCGGTACAGAGCTCCCAGATTCCTCAGCGTTGTGTTGACCGTCGGGCTGCAGACGAACAGCATCATCACCATCATCAGGAGGAACATGACATACAGTGATGAGATGTACCAAACCAATGTTGAGAGGAGTCCTGAACAATATGAGTGTTTGCTCCCTAATGTGCATGTGTGTGTGTGTGTGCACGAGAGAGAGTTGGTGTGTGTGTGTTACCTATTGACTTTACAGGCTTTATACCACCCTCCATATTCCCCGTATGGCATGTTGTCTCTGTGCTTCCCCTGAACATCAACAGATACACAGAGAGTGAGAGCAGATCAACACACAAACACACACACAGAGTGTTTGCAGAACACACACACACCTTGCTCATCTCCTCTCTCTCTTCCGCGTGCATCCATATGGGTTTGTTTTCAGCTGGAATCAGACACACAGGTGACATCATTACCCATAATGCTCTCTGATGAAAGACCTTGAATGCTGTATCAGACTGGACTCAGGGTCACTCATTACAGGAACAGCTCATTTCCTCCCCCTGAAGTAGTTCCAAACCTGTATGAACTGAATGAAGGACGATATTCTGAAGGAAATTTGTAACCAGGCTGTTTGGGTCACCGTTGTATTTCTTCCTACCATGGACGTCAGTGGTGTCAAACTCAGTCTGGTTACCAGTTTCCTTCAGAATATCTTCCTTTGTGTTCAGCAGAACAAAGAAACTCCCACAGGTTTAGAACTACTCCAGGGTGATTAAAGACAGAACTGGGTGAACTATTCCTTTAAACACTGACTGATAACCAGTGTGATTGTGAAGGAGTGTGTGTCTGAAGGTCACTCACCGTCCACCGAGCCGAACTCCTTCTCATGAGCACGGGTCAGAATCTCTTTATACAGAACCTCCGCCTCTTTATATTTGCCTTGTTTGAGGAAGCAGGACGCCTGCGGAGAGACGAGAGTGTCACTGTGAGTGTGAGTGTGTGAGAGAGAGTGTGTGAGTAAAAGAGTGTGTGTGTGTGTGTGTGTGTGTGTGTGTGTGAGTGAGAGAGAGAGAGTCTGTGTGAGTGTGAGAGAGTGTGAGTGTGTGAGAGAGTGCGTGTGTGTGTGTGTGTGTGTGTGTGTGTGTGTGTGTGTGTGTGTGTGTGAGTGAGTGTGTGTGTGTGAGAGAGAGAGTGTGTGAGTGTGTGAGAGAGTGTGTGAGTAAAAGAGTGTGTGTG